>JAUZSX010335915.1:0-10791 GCA_034780655.1 Idiosepius hallami
CAGAGAGATGTATATAGCGAGACGAACAGACAGAGAGATGTATATAGCGAGACGAACAGACAGAGAGATGTATATAGAGAGACGAATAGACAGAGATATATATAGAGAGACAAATAGACAGAGATATATAGAGAGAGACGAACAGACAGCGATATATATAGAGAGACGAACAGACAGGGAGATGTATATAGAGAGACGAATAGACAGAGATATATAGAGAGAGACGAACAGAAAGAGATATATATATAGAGACGAACAGAAAGAGATTGAGAGAGATAGAGAGATGGAGAGAGAGATAGAGATGAACAGACAGAGTAAAAGAGAGAGACGATAGACAAAGAGAGAGAGAGAGAGAAAGAGAGAGAGAGAGAGAGAGAGAGACATGTTAATAACACAGAAAGATAAAGAACTCAAATAAAAAGAAATACTCTTATTTTAATTTTGAATCTTTTCTTTCTTTGATGAGCAAAGTCTGACGCCATTAGATTCGAGGCGCTTATTTATGTGTCAAAGATAATTGTTCCATTTTGAATTTAATGGCCGACAAAATGGCGTCGTATTAGAAGGATTTGGAATTTATAAGAATCTCACTAAGAATTTATTTGGTTTTTTTATTCATTCATTTATTCCGTCTGTCCTTTATTTTTTCTCCTTCCTTCCCCCCTTCCTTCCTTCCTTCCTTCCTCCCTTCCTTCCTTCCTTCCTTTCTTTCTTTCTTTCTTTTTTTCTTCTTTCTTTCTTTTTTTCTTCTTTCTTTTTTTCTTCCTTTTTTTCTTTCTTTCCTTCTTGTTTGTTCGAATCCAAGTTATTCCATCTACGTCGACATGTCGACTAATATCCTTCGGAAAGGTATGAATCTACATCTCTCCAGCTATGTATTAAATAGTGCAACTTGTGTAATTAAAAAAACTATCTGAGTATAAAGTAATGTTTATCGAAATAAATTTTTCTATGCATTAAAATGAGCTCAAAAGGTTGATATGCCGTTAAACACAAAACAAACAAGCAAAACTATCTTTCTTTGTTTATTTCTTTTTTGTTCGAATCCAAGTTGCTTCATTTACGCTGACATGTTTAATACCCTTGGGAAAGGTATGAATCCCCATCTTCCCTCCAGCTATGGATTAAATACTGCAACTTGTGTTATTAAAAAACAAAACAAAACTATAAGTGCATAAAATAATGTCTATGGAAAGTAATTGTTTTAGGCATTAAAATGATCAAAAAGGTTGATATGTCGTTAAAAATACACAAAATAATAAAACTTTCTTTCTTTCTTGTTTCTTCGAAACCAAGTTGTTCCGTCTACGTTGACTTGTCCTTTTATTAACTTGGGAAAGGTATGAATCCTCATCTTACCTCCAGTTGTGGATTAAATAGTGCAACATGTGTCTTAAAAAAAAACTATGTGTGTATAAAGTAATATTTATCAAAAGTAATTGTTTTAGGCATTAAAATGAGCTAAAGAGGTTGATATGTCATTAAACACAAATAAAAAACAAAACTTTCTTTCTTTCTTTCTCTCTCTCTCTCTCTCTCTTTCTTTCTTTCTTTCTTGTTTTTTTCGAATCCAAGTTATTCCGTCTACGTTGACATGTCGACTAATACTCTTTGGAAAGGTATGAATCTCCATATTTCCTCCAGCTATGGATTGAATAGTGCAACTTTTGTTATTAAAAAAAAACTACGTAAAGTAGTATTTATCAAAATTAATTTTTCTAGCCATTAAAATGATCTGAAAGGTTTGATATGCCTTTAAACACAAAACAAACAAAACCTTCTTTCTTTCTTTCTTTCTTTTTTCATTCATTCTCTTTATTCCTAGGCAAGATAATTGCAAGAAAAATAAAACCACTTCTATGGCCCAAACCCACCACAAAATTATCCTCTTATCACTCTCTACACAAATTTATTTCCGATCAGAGAAAAGTAACTTTTGATTATATGTTGCAGCGTCATTACTTTCGAGCCAAATAAATTTCAATGTTTCTGAACGCTTAAAATAGTTTCACAAAACCCATTCACATTCGACTGGTGTTAAATAGAAATTAGTTTTTGAAGTGAAACATTTATTCAAAAAGACTTATTGTCGAGAGGAAAGAAAAAAAAAAGACGTTGCTTTGTGAATTGCCAATTCTCGAAAGATAAAAACTACACAAAGTTTCGTTCAAATCTTTTTTTACTTTTTCTACTTTAAGAGTCTTTTTTTTAATGTTTGTTTTTCAAGTTTTTTCTTATTTCTTTCATTATTTCTATCATTTCTTTCTTTGATTTATTCGTTTTACATTGTTTCGTTTAGTTTTTCTTTCTGTTGTCTTATTTATATTTCGTTTTCTTTCTTTCTTTGTTCCTTAATTTCTTTTTTTTTTATTTATTTCATTCTTCTGTGCTTTCTTACGTTCTTTTTGTATTGAATTCTATTGTTCTTTCTTTCTTTCGTTCATTCGTTTGTTCCTTCATTCTTTCTTTTTACTTTTAGTTCTATTGTTCTTTTTCCTTTATTTCTTTTGCTTTTTCTTTCGTCCTATCTTTCGTTCTATTTGTCTTTGGGTCTTTCTTTCTTTCTTTCTCACCCTCTTTCTTCTCTTCTTTCGTTCTATTTTTTTTTCATTCTTTCGTTTTTTTTTCTTTCTTTCCTTCCTTCTCTGTTTCTCCTTTTTTTGTCACTTCCATTTTCTCTCTTTCGTTTTATTGTTTGTTGCTTTTATTTCCCTTCTCTTCCCTTTGATTTTTCTTTTGTTTTCTTCTTTTTTTTCTGACAGTTTCTTTGACCTTTCTTTCTTTTTTATGTTTTTCTTTCATTCATTCTTCGTCTTTTTCTTTTTTTCTTTAATTCATTCTTCAGATTGTTTCAAAATTTTTTCTTCCTTTTTTTTTTTTATTATTTTTTCTTCTTCTGACTTCTTCATTCGTTTTATTTCTTTACTTCTTTTTTTTTCTCGCACTTTTCGTTTTCTTTTTTGTTTTTTGAATTTTTTTTAAACTTTTTTGTTTCTTTTTATCTTTTTATCTTTCTTCGTTTCTTTCATTTTAATTGTTTTCGTCTCTTTCTTTCTTTCTTTCTTTCTTTTTTCTTTTTTTTTCTTCTTCGCTTTGTTCCTCCTTCTGCTTTTTCTTCCTTTGTTTCTCTTGTCTAATTCTTTGTTTTTTCTTTGTTTCTTTTCTTTCTTCTTTCCTTCCTTTCTTTCTTCCTTCCTTCTTTCCTTCCTTCCTTCCTTCTTCACTTTTTCTTGCTTCTTTTTCTTTCTTTGTTTCTCTTGTTTAATTCTTTGTTTCTTTTCCGTCTTTTTTGTCTTCCTTTCTTTATTTCTTCCTCTCTTTATTTCTTTCCTTCTTTTTTTCTTATCCTTTTCTTTTCTTCTTTCATTCTTTTTTGTATTTTATCCCTTTTCTTCTCTTCTTTCTTTGGTTTGACTATTTGTCGATTCGTTTTTTTAAAATTTTATTTTACTCCTTTTCTTTTTTACCTTTCTTTCAAATATGTGATTATTTCTTTAAATTTATTTCTTTGCAATTATTTATTGCTCTAAAATTTCTTTTTTTTTTCTTTCGAAACTCTTACAACCTACTTAGAAGAATCCTTTTTATTGTTGGAACTAACTGGTTTCTTTGGGAATCAAATAAAAATAAGATTTTATAGCGCTTCAAGAATGTTATTGGTTCTTTAAAGAATCTAAGCTAATTAAACTGACAGTTTATTTGTGACTTTAATAAAGCTCCCAGCAGGAGGAGCCAGTCCCAAATTCCATTCACCTCTATTTATTTCTAGCAATATTGCCCATCCTTGCTCGGGGTTGCTTTGATACTGCTTTTCTTGATGAGCAGGAAGACCTCTTTTAGCCTATTCGAACATCGATCAGTCTTCCTGTTGTTAAAGAGTTTTTCGCAATCTCAAACTATCTTGAGACTCCTAGTCCTCACCATAGGGGGTAAGTCTAATTGAAAACGCTGGTCAGTCCGTGTCAAAGAGGCAGTTAGGGGGAGGGAAGGTCTTTCAGTTCAAATGCTAAATGCATTTGATTGATCGTGTTAAGATCCACCGACGAGCCTGGTACAATACCTGATATTCCTATTTGGTCGCCCACCTTAGTACTGAACAGGCTGTATGTTGCTTAACTTCGGTGATCTTGCGGGACCGGTGTCTTCAACATGACTTGACCGTACTGATGCTACTTTTATGCCATTTTGTATTCCAAAATGTTTTTTTTAAATAATTTTTGAAAGCAAAATTTTTAAATAGTCAACGGCAGTTGACACTCACGTCTCCAGCGTCATAGTTATTCTGCCAGAAATTTTGCAGATCTACTAACCGAGTCGACATCAACAGCATTTGCTCCGTAAACGAATGTTGATTGGTTCAATTTTTTTCTGCCTGGAGAAATTTAATGACGCATTTCTGCTTTTGATGGACACCCATGGCAAGGATCAAATTTTGAAGCAGAGAGATAAACCTTTTAAGTGTAAAAAAGTTGTCAAACGAATGTAAATACTCCCTTACCAACCAGCGTCTATATAAACATGGACTTCTAACGATCCAAGCAGGGCTCAGTTCCGGAGTTGTAGTATTTTCTCGGCTGAACCGTCAAACACTTTATACACTTACTATTGGTCTGTGCCTTATTGTTATTTCTAATACATGCTTTGATCTAGTGTTTGGGCTCTCTAAAATAACGGGTTAAAAATAATTCAATAAATTTTACTCTTAAACATTGCATCTGTTTTCATATAATTCTTTTCAAACCAACTTTTATTCATTAATTAACAAAGCGAACTGTTTCATTCTACTCAGTTACCAAAAATCTAGTTTGTATGGCTGGATTTTAATGAGACAAAAAATAAAAGGAAATTTTGCGTTGCACAATTGGCTAAATCAGTATATAATCAGAGTTTTAAGATATAAAATAGTAGGTAGGCAAGGTGCGGGTCTAGAGTTCGAGTCCTGATGTGGGACATATGTTTTCGCCTTTGATCTTCAGACACGATATAAATAAACAAAAGTCGTTTTTTTTTGTTATATATTAAAGATATAGAGTATTTTTTTGTCTATGCATATGTTAAAACAGCGAGAGACGACTTGTTTCACAAACATATGAACATGACTGCCATTAGGCGTCTGTCTACGAAACAAACAGTTGTCTAGGACGACCTACCCCCTAAAGCTAAGTCTCAGATTCTTGTAATCCCATATATTTTCTTGGCAAATTGAATAGCCAGTGAATCATGAATAATCCCGTCTCTTTCTTATTTTCGCACACCCGTCTTCTCATGACACGTGACAAAAATTTTGATTGTCGCTCCGAGGCAGTTCTAACCACCTTTAAAATCACCATTCTCTATCTCCCACCCCCCCTTTCACCGAGACATTAGGCACTTTATGTTGGTCGGCACTGTACAGGCCTCCAGCTCTCAGCCATAATATTTTCCTCATAAATTGTTTTCTCTTTTATATTTCAGAGGATTTGCTACTTGGCGTTGTCTAGCTGACAGGGGATAACATTTATAGCAAAGATCTTTCTGTTATTTTATCTAGTTGTGTGTCTGTCGATAGATCACGTGTTAATGAGCAACCTCCTATAGACTGCGGGTCAAAAGGTATATATCACTTTAGATTTTTTATTATGTTATCTTCACTTAGGATGGAAGAAAAAAATAATTGGCAAATAAATGCCAATACTCCCCTGAACATCATACTATAGGCTACGAGCCCAAAGTTCTATATCACTTTAGATTTTCAGTTCTGTGATCTTCATTTAGGGTAGAAGAAAAATTACTAAACAAATGCCAATACTCCCCTGAACATCATACTATGGGCTACGGGCCCAAAGGTCGATATCACTTTAGATTTTTAATTCTGTGATCTTTATTTAGGGTAGAAGAAAAATTGCCAAACAAATGCCAATAATCCCCTGAACATCATACTATGGGCTACGGGGCCAAAGGTATATATCACTTTACATTTTTCCTTCTGTGATCTTCATTTAGGGTGGAAGAAAAATTGCCTAACAAATGCCAATAATCCCATGAACATCATACTATGGGCTACGGGACCAAAGGTATGTATCACTTTAGATTTTTCCCTCCGTGATCTTCATTTAGGGTGGAAGAAAACAAATAAGCAAACAAATGCAAATACTTCCTTGAAGATGTTGATGTTTTTTTTATATTCCTCACTCGAAACTATCTCTTTATTCCTTTTATAAGATCTCGAGCCATTATTACTGATAAAAATGTGATAAGATAAATCCAAGATGAAATATTGGGTCAGATAAATCCAAGATATTACAGTTGGACAGTAATCCCAAATAGGATTATCCAACAATATTAATGTTCAAAATTGGTGAATAAAAATCCAATTAACAGAATATTAGCAGCAATGGTAATTATGGCAGTTTGGGTTTAATTATTTTATAGACAATGTGATTTGTATTTCTGTTCTTCTATTGGCTGGGATTAGCTGATTTCAGTATAAAATGGATTCTTCAAATATGAACGAACATTTCCACTACAGGAAAGAAGAAAGAAAGCACGGTCTCAGTAGACCCAAAACAACCCGACACCTTTTTTTACCGAAGTCAATAAAGTTGGCTTTTATATTTGAAAATAAAGAATCTATCCTATTCATTTTATGTATGGATGGAAGTTGACAGATTGTATATCCCTGTACTATACAGCTTATTCTATACATTAACTTAAGATTTAAATCATGTGCCGTAATTGTTCAAATTTCTTCAAATTACATTTTGTATTATTTCAATATTTAAATGTATTTATAGTTGACAATATGTATGGAAAAAGCTAAAAGTATAAAACTTGAAAGACAATTATTAATCAACTAAGGGCATTGTAATTCTTTAACTCAAGTATAGGTAAATACGAGAATGTTTAATTCTTTATGCTTTATACTATTAAACCTCATAACTGTTTAATTATTCTCTTTTATAATATGAGATCAAATCTAATTAAAAGTTAAAGTATTTTCCCTTTATGATACAAGATCAAATGTTACAACTCTTTAATTATTTTTCTTTTCTATTATTATATTAAACCTTAAAACTGTTCAAATATTTCCCTTTATAATATGAGATCAAATCTTATAATGGTTCAAATATTTTTCTCTTATGACATTAGAGCAAATCTCAGAATTGTTTATATATTTTCCTTTAAGATATAAGATTAAATCTTAGACGTGTTTGAGATGTCTTTTCTTATTTATTTTCCTTCTAAAAATATTCCTCTTAATCTACCATAGGAAATCAAAGATAATTCTTATGAGCCGATTCCATTTCTTTAGACGGCATTTAAATACATGATTCTTAATCCAATTCCAAGAATTGGCGCCAACAGAAAATACACAATTCATAAAACCATGAAGTTCTCTTCCGTTTTCATTAAGTTTGCGTCTTTTTCTCAAAATCCCATTCGAAATGTTTCAACTTTTTTTCTCTATTGCCTCGATTACAGAAATTTCAAGTTTTCACTTAATTTCCTGTTTGTATATTTTCTCTATTTGAAAATAAATAAAAAAGAAAAAGAAATAAATGGACAATCCAGAGAAAAAGACAGAAAAAAATAATAGATAAATATAAAAAAAAATGGTTTTATGAATCATCGTTTGAAACTGCCGTTTATATTTGATTATTTAAGGTTGTCTCTGACAGTTGTTATCATAAGGGATATTTTCGAGCCAATCATATATTTTATTTGGACATTCTAATGTCTTCATAAATGTATTTCTACAGATTTTTTTCTTTTTCTTTACATCCTTTTTGTTTTTAAAGATTCCTTTTTCAACGAAAGAAACATTGTATATTTTCCAGATTCGTTGGTGTAGTATTTGTTTATTTATTGACAGCATAGAAGGTTATAAATTTGGAATGATAATTTTCTAGGTTAGAAAACCGCATCTAATGTATTATAATTATAATTAGGGCTGTGACAATGTTTTTTTTTTATTAAAAATGTGCTTGATACAACCCTAGTTATTAGGGGTATGACAAGAATGTCTTTAATAAAAGTATGTCGTTACAGCCTTACTAATAAGAAAATAATTATAAGAAATGGTAAAATCACAAAATAATAAAGTCTCTGACAAGAATAATCTTTAATAATAGCATAATACCACAGCCCTACTGATAAGTAAAGAATGAAAATAACAAAATAGTCAAGTAACAACAAGAATATGTTTTAATGAAAGCATAAATTCACAGTCATTGTTATAATACACAATACCGGCACAGCCCAACAAAAGATAAAACAAGCAAAAGACAAAAATAAAAAACAAAATGTTGTGACAGAATCACTTACGAATGGACTCTACCACTGTGCATATATACCGACAGACATGACAATGCAAAACAGGTCTAGATTCAGAAGTTAACCTTGCTACCGCTTGCTTAGACTACCTTTATTTCCATCCCATATTCTTTTACCTCCCTTTTATTCTTGTAATTAAATATCTTTAACTATCTATGGAATTCTTATTTGTTTGTTTTACGTTATATCTAACATTTTAGTTCATTTAATGCCTAGAACAAAAATGTGAAGATAAACGTTATTTTGTCCACACGTAGTTTTTTCTTTTTAAATAACACAATGTTCAATATTTAGCTCATAGCTGGAAGTGGGGATTCATACTTTTCCCAGGGGCATTAATCCAATTATGAGTGCAAATGGAATGACTAGGAGTCGAACTCGCGTATCACGATTTCGAATTTTATCAAATTGTAGACAATAGCTTAGTGAAGGTGGAAACCTCCAGCCGCATTCAAGAAAGGAACTTCATGGGAAGAAGGTTTTTCAATCTGGTTGGATTATCAAGAAATAATTTACTTTGAATTATTACTTCCTAATCAAACAATTAATGGTGAGATAAATGCATTTGAACCATTTTTTGTTAAGAAAATGACCAGTGTCATGCTAAGCCACTTAGCGGCTCCAACGCAAAATGCGCCTTGCGGCCTCTTTACCCTAAAAAAGCAAGTTGCACCCCCTCATCATAATAGAGCCTTCAACCATATATACATACATATACGAATATAAATATATAGAAAGAGAGATAGGCAGAAAGAAAGATGGATTGATAGATGTATATTTCAGGTGTGATAATGATTTTTTGATTAATCCTAACAATGAATTTTTTTGTAATTTTTTGTATTTCAAAAGATCTGTGAAGCCAAGGAGCCTTGCGGCCACTAAGGAGTTTGCGCCCTCTCCCCCGCACTTGCAGGGTCTTGCTGGGCCCCTAAGCACGGCCATGGAGATCACCCATCTTAGTACTGAACAGCATCTAAGTTGCTTAAATTTGGTGAATGGTGGGAACGTGAGATGTTCAACGGGTTAACAATACCATTCTTGTGTGAAATCAATTCGGAACTTCGCAATGATAGTGTCGCGAGTTCGAATTCAAGTCGTTCCGTCTACTTTGACTTGTCGACTAATAATCTTGGGAAATGTATGAATACCAACATTCCTTCCATCTATGGATATACAGTGTAACATGTAATATATTGTGTGATATTATTTCATTAATCTTCATCATTGTTGAGTATGGGAGTGATATAGATTTTGTTTGTACTGAGAGCAGTCATCAATCCAAATTAATAGTTTTTTCGCTCACGGTCCTTTTGAGTTTTCGTGGGCGACATGGTCTGTTAAAGAGCAAGAAAAACATTTATTTAAAATGGCGTCCAAAATGGGGTCAGTTTTTTTTATTGAGGTCAGCATAGAATCACGGTTTTGAGAAAAAAGGAAACGTGGATGATGTGTGGGAAAAGAAAACTATCTTACAACGAATCCTTTGATTGTATACAAGGTTTTCCTTCTTTCTGCCTTAGTTTTTCGTCTTTTCATCCATCTCTTTCCTTCTCTATTTCTTTCCTGCTCTCTTTCTTTCATTCTCTCTTTCTTTCTTTCTCTCTTTCTTTCCTTCTCTCTTTCTTTCCTTCTGTCTTTCTTTCCTTCTCTCTTTCTTTCCTTCTCTCTTTCTTTCCTTCTCTCTTTCTTTCCTTCTCTCTTTCTTTCCTTCTCTCTTTCTTTCCGTCTCTCTTTCTTTCCTTCTCTCTTTTTCTTTCCGTCTCTCTTTTTCCCTTTCTTTCCTTTCTTTATTCTTGTAAATCTATTTATTTATTTCTCAAAATATTTTCGTCTTAATTCTACAGAAACATTTTTTTAATGAATTTTTATTTTTCTCCGCAAAATCTTTCTTGGCCAAAGATTTATAATAACAAGTTGATACAAAAGAATTTCTGACAAAAGAATTAAAAAAATAATCTAGAAACAAAAAATAACATTGAATGTTTTTTCATTAAGACTTAATCCCTAACCCTTTTTTCGCCTTTGAGTCTTATAAATTCAAAAAGACGATGTGCACTTGATAACATATTTAAATCAATATTTTCCACTCCAAAGTCAGTTGTTTATTCTGGTCCTCTCTAAATGACCATTGGCTTATCATTAGATACAAGCAGTGACGTAGCAAGCGAGGGGCGGAGGGGGCGGTCCGCCCCGGCTGACACAATCCAGGGGGTGGTATTTTTAGGGGGTAAAATAGATATTTAAAAAAAAATTAAAAACACCTAACAAAACGTCTGAAATTTTATAACCAAAATGAGTTTTTAAGGTTGTGGTGATTCATATTTAATGAGTGTAATAATACTGTATTTAAACGGATATTTGAATATATTATCAGTCCTGTGAAAATAAATATTTTAAGTTAAGTATTATATTTACTTGGTGAGTACCAACCCAAGTTTGGCACAAGGCCATTTTTACGTGCTCTTACCCGGGCTTTTT
>JAUZSX010335926.1:0-10791 GCA_034780655.1 Idiosepius hallami
TCGCTTATGCGTTCATCGTCTTGATAAACGCATTAGCGATAAACTGGTAGTTGCCGACTCCTGTTGGCTCTGTGACTACACTTAACTAAATACACACGCTTTATCACTGATATTGAGCACTCCTTTATAATACTTTAAGAAAGACTCTTCGAATCAAAAATGCCGAAAAATTTTGTTTAATGAATAAGAAAAGTGCTCAATACTAAAGTTTTATAAATGTTGTATGGTATATAATATATTTTCTACCCGGATTTCACTGTAACATGTTTATTCCAATGAAATAGGAATAGCGTTTTTGGTGCAAACAGAAGAAAAAGAGGAAAAAATGTTCAACAAGCGGTGATAATAAAAATAAAAAGTTTCAGTCCATTCGATTGTCGTGTGATTGGTATTGTTGACTCTTTCCCACGCGTGAACTTCAATTCTCGGCTTGCTTTTTGGTCGATGGGTTAGGGTTAGCAGCCACAAAATGGATATCGTCTGCCAAACGAATAGAATTCTTTTGGTCAAGAAGCTGCAATTGGGACTCTTCAGCGTACAAACAGTGCCGTGCTTAGCCACATAGAGGCTCATACGCAGAACGCGCCTTGCTGTCCCTTTACCCTAAAAACGCATATTGCACCTTCACACACGGGAGACTTCGATGAAAAAACTATATATACATAAATATATTAGTTAAGCGAAGACAAGTAAACGGCCTTCGGTGACTTTGTTTCTCGCCAGCGCGGTCGTCAGACCGAAAAGCTTTTCGGTCTGAAAGCGAGAAACTGCAGGCGAGAAATTGACAGTCACCGAAGGCCATTGACTCTGTGTTTTTGCTTAACTAATATACACGCTCTATCACAGATATTGAGCACTCTAACTATAAATATAAGCAATCTTACTCTACAGAGTACATATGTATAAAGAGAGAGACAGACTGACAGACAGACAGACACGCAAATAGAGAGATGGGGTCATATTTCAACATTTGCGATAACGATTTTCTAGTTAATCCTAATAATTATTATTTAGATCTGTGAAGCTACGGAGCCTTGCGGCCCCTTGCGGCCCCTAGGGTGCTTGCGCTCTCTGTAATTGTGGGGTCTGCGGGGGCGCTAAGCACGACCCTGCGTCGAAAATATTACAATGCACGATGTTCACTAATTAATGTTGTTACAGCAACGACATACGATTCTTGTAGATCTACTCATATATATATATATGTGGTCTTTGATCGAAGTATGTTGAGAGGTGGAAGTTGCTTTTTTAGGGTAAAGGGGCCGAAGGGCGTTTTCTGCATCGGGGTCTCTATTTTGCTAAGCACCGTACTGGTCGGGATCCAAAGGATGGATGATTAGAACAACTATTTTTGACAAATATCTTTCCTCTGTCAACCCGATAGTGAGAATGACGGTAGACAGACTGTTTAACCCGTAGCAGCCGATTCAACCTTTTCCCATGATATCAAAAAAAAAAATTGTAGGGGGGTGGTGAACACGGCCGTTTAACCAGGAATGGAACTCGCCTACGGATTTCACCCTGAATAAGCACAAAGAATTATTCGAGTACTCGTTTAATTTTTTTTTATAAATAAGTGCTTAACTACTGACTGGGGCGTAACTGTGTAAGTGAAATATCCCTAAAAAACATTTGTAAAGGACTGTGTTTTACATTTGTACTTTTTAAAGTTCCATCAAGTTTTAATACGGCAGCCGATGATCTTCTCACAACCTTTTATCAATCAATGTTCGCCTGACTTTTGTTAAAGGCAATAAATTATTTGATTTATAGCCCTTATTCACGGTTAGATTCAACTGAACATTAAAAACGAAGACTTAACGTCAACCTGTCGATTCTATTAGGTATCGTTCGTACTGAAGTCAAACCAAAAACCCAGATTGAAAAATAATTCTTTTTATTTACAAACAGACACGACGTGCTCTATTTCATGTTCAGGGCCGTGCTTAGGGCCCCCGCAGCCCCTATTCTATTTTAATTATTTTTTCTTGCACGGAATTGATAACTTTAGTCGATAAATTTGTTGACAAAATGCACTGTTCTTCAATATTTTCATTAAAAATATTAGCAATATCAAGCCATAAATATGCTTATAAAATGAACTAAAATGCACCAAATGAAATGTTTCCCCGCAAAATTTTCTGAGGTCCTAAAGCAGGACCTAAACCCGTTGGCGGTCTGCTTGCTTCACTCGCACCCACTCAATCTACCACTGGGCCTTTATGTAAGTTAGAACCCATTTACTGGGCCCTAGTATATGAAAGTTAAGGGACAACTGATTTAGTCCATTATTGAGCAAGTAAAAATGGCCTTGTGGCTAACTTGGGTTGGTGCTCGACCAAATAAATACAAACTTTTTTAAGTCATTTAATGCCAATGCCAATAACAATCAGGGTGGAACATTGGTTGGGTAGCCAGGGTGGAGCATTGATAAAGCTTAGACTATTGAATCGTATTACACGAGTTCAAATCCCGGTGAAAACGAGTGCATTTACTCTTAGCTGCGATGGGTAGATGGGGTTCGTTAACTAAGGATAGGAGCTCATCTTGGTGAAGAGTACCACTGAGTACATAAGCTCAATGGTAAAAATGGCTTTGTGCATGATTCGGGTTGGTGATTGACCAAGTAAATATAGGCAATCATTTTTTGATAAACGTTCTCTTTTTTTTACATAGTTTTCAAAATATCACGATGCGTATCATGCAACCTATAGCTGGAGGAAGAGTGGAAATTTATACCCTTCCCAAGGATACCAGTCCAATAGAAGAAAAGACGTTGAAAATTAAATAAACCCTCTCTAATAAAAACTGTATTTGTACAGTTTACAATTCTTAACAATGAAACCTTGCTTTGGCTTCGGTTCATTTTTCAGTCAAACTAAAACTTCAGGGATTTGTCAGTTTACATAAGGTAGATGCAATGGTTTTGACTGGGATTTGAACTCGTTTAATATTATTCCGGAGACCGAGATTTTACCAATGCTTCTCCTTCGCCACATCTAAAAAGGTTGATATGCCGTAAAACAAAACCGAGAACAAAACTAAGAATTGTGTACTTTTATGACAGTATGGGACATTGTTAGGGGAATTATCACGTTTTATTTAATCCTTCATTTGTCTGTTTGTCTGTCTTCCCCCTCCCTCTCTCTCATTTAGTCATTTAGCTAATCAATCTCTCTCTCTCTCTCTCTCTCTCTCTCTCTCTCTCTTTCTTTCAGTTATTCAGTATTTCGATCTTTCTTTCTCTTCTCTCTCTTTCTCTCTCACCCCCACTATACGGCCCTCATAGCCTTTCTTTCATGTCTATTGCTATTTTCTCTTTGACCCTCATCTTTTCTGTTTCACTCTCTCACCTCTCTCTCTCTCTCCCTCTTGCTCTCTCTCTCTCTCTCTCTCTCTCTCTCTCTCTCTCTCTCTGTCACAAAACAAAAATGCTCTCACGCATATTTTTGACCCATTGCTACCGGCTATTTTATTCCACAATACATTCCTTCTGTTCTCCTTCAGCCGATTGGGCCAACCCAACCGCAACCCTGACCCTAACCCAACCGAACTGAAAACCCTAACCCTAGCCCTAACCCATGTTTACCCCCACACCCCTAAGACAGTCCAACCCATTTCGGTTTTGTATTAAGGGCCTAAACTGACAATCTGAATAAGACGGGTCCCCTAAACCTACCCTAACCTATTTACGAAGATGCGTGTGAACGTATAAGGATTTTCAGGCTGTGTTTTTCTTTTTAACGGTATATTAACCTTTTTAGGTCATTTCATACCGGAAACAAAGACCTTCTTGATAAACGCTTTTTTTAATTTTTATTTTTTTTTTTTAATTTTCTTCTTTTGGTCATACGTTGCTTTGTTTTGTTTTTGTTTTACGGCATATTAACCTTTTTATGTCATTTAATGCCGAAAACAAAGACTTTCTTGATAAACGCTTTTTCCTTTTTTTTTCTTCTTCTTTAGGCCACACATTTTTGTTTGCTTTTCTTTGTTTTATGGCATATTAACCTTTTCAAGGTAATTTAATGCCGAGAACAATAATTTTTTGATAAACTTTTTTTTGTCCGCTAGTAGATTTTTAATAATACAATGTGTACTATTTAACCCATAGCTGTAGGAAATGTGGTGATTCATACCTTTCCCAAAGGTACTAGTCCAATTATAAACGCAAATAAGATTCGAACTCGCGTATTACGATTTCGAAGTCCAATTGCCTACCCACTAGGCCAAGATGGTCATCCCTTGTCCGACTAAACCGCTGGTTGGCTTGGTTAGGAATTGAAACCGCTATGCTCACCTGGATAAGTTGTGCGAAACCCTGTAAAACAATAACTACGTAAGCAGGGCAGATTGGGAAAGTAACTCATCTAGGTGAAGGGTAGCAATTATTTCAAAAGCTCAAGAATATAATTAGCACGTAAAAATGGCCTTGTGTCTAACTTGGGATAGTGCTTGACCAAGTAAATATAAACAACTATGTAAGATGGGCAGCACGGGTCTTCTTCTTGGCTGGACGAAGATGCTAAGAAGGTAATTGTCTACGTCAGTTACAGGCACGCCTGTGACTGATGAGCCCGATACGGGATAAGCAGGTTCGACCACAGCGGCTGCAGGAAAATAACACCTCGGGAATTTCGGCTGAGGCCTCCTGGGCCTTCCTGCTGTGGCGCTTCTCGTACAGGTTTGCTGTGCGGGAGGCCTCAAAGGGGGTGACGGCCTAGTGTACAGGTGGAGCATTCGTAAAAGCTTGGACTCTGGAATCGTATTACACGAGTTCAAATCCCAGTCTAATTGCATTTAGCTTATGGTGCCCTGGTCAGATGGGCCTCGTTAACTCTGGAGAGTAACTCATCTAGGTGAAGGACAACACTGATTACAAAAAGCCCTGGCATATAATGGACACGTAAAATGGCCTTGTACCTAACTTGGGTTGGTTCTCAACCAAGTAAGTACAGATACTTATGTAAAAGCTTTGATTATAGAATCGTATTACGCGAGTTCAAATCTCAGTATAGATTATGTTACTCCGGTCAAATAGGCCTTTTTAACTCATCTAGGTGGATGGCAACACAAAAAGCCCTGGCATACAATGGACACGTAAAAATGGTCTTGTACCTAACTTGGGTTGGTGCTCGACCAATTAAGTTTAAACAACTATGTAAGGAGAAGACAATGGGGCGCTAAATAAATGAATAGATAGATTAAAAAGCCTCGCCCCAAAGAATTCCCAAATAAATACAAGTGTAGACTTGATTTTAGATAATTTGTCGTTATCAGGGTCGCGCTTAGTGCCCCCGCAGACCCCGCAATTGCGGTAGATCAGCATGGTACCAAGGGGTCGCAAAGCCTCTCCGGGACAAGCAGATCTTTTGTAATACAAAAAATAGCCAAAATAATCAGTTATTAGGATTATCTAGAAAATTATTATCACACTTATATGTTGAAATATATATCTACCAATCTATCTCACACACACACACACACACACACACTCTCTCTCTCTCTCTCTCTCTCTCTCTTTCTCTCTCTCTCTCTCTATCTCTATCTCTCTCTCTCTCTCTCTCTCAATATATATATATATTATTTTTACTTGCTCTTCCCCGGGCTTTTTACATTCGGTGTTACCCTTCACCTAGGTAAGCTGCTCTCCCGAGTTAATGAGCCCCATCTGCCCGAGGCAGCTAAAGGTGACTGCAATGATTTTGACTGGGATTTGAACTCACGTACTACGATTTCAGAGCCTTGGCTTTTACCCATGTTCCAACTTCGCTGCCAAAAGGCCGATATATCAGCCCTTTGAACTTGAATGATTAAATTGCACTAAGTTTTGTAGATATATAAAGTAAAACAATAAAACAGCAGCCTCCTAATCCTTTTCACGGTTCGTCCGGGTTGTAGTGAGGGCGATGTTCTGGGAATTGGTTTTAAATGAATTCATTAGAATAATCTTGGGAGCCAAAAGAGTTTAGTGGCCACAAGGGAAACCTTTAAAAAAAAGAGCCGTCGACTTAAATAAATTTGTTTTAAAGAATATATAATATTATTATACTATTAAAACACTAGTCGCATTTGAACCGATTCTACACACGGTTTTGAATTAATGCATACGCGCTGTGCTAAATTAAGTAGGTGCTATATTTCCAGAAGAAAATATAGAATTGAACTGTGAACACTGGTATTCTTCAATAGTCACCCATCTAACTACTGGCCAGATTCAACGTTGCTTAACTTCAGTGTTCTGATGAAAACCCGGTATCTCCAATGCAACTTGACTGTATTATTCATTTCAGCATTTTAGAAGTGGTGATTCTGGCTTAGATTTTTTTTTAATCACTGAGAAGATACGAAGAAGCGTTTTTTAATTAAAAATAAACAAGTAAATAAATAACGGAGAAGCGTTTTCGAAAATTAAGAAAAATATAATTCATTTTCAAGCATGAAGCGTTTTTGAAAATAAAAGTATTGGCATGTTCCCGGCACTGGGCAATGCCGGGCAATACTTCTAGTTTTTTTGTTTTTTTTTAAGTCAGTGATTCGCAAGACCTGCCCAAATAATTTTGAGAATCGGACAGGGTAGAGGGGGTGGAGGTGGGTTAAGGCAAAAGAGAAAAAAAACAACATTTTTTTGTTGTTTTCATTTCTCTGCAGTGCCGTGCTTTGCCATCTAGCGGCCCCGACACAGAATGCGCCTTGCAGTCCCTTTACCATGAAAAAGGCAATTCGCTTGGTTTGGTTTGATTTAACAGCATATCATCAAGCCATTTAATGCTGAGCAGTGTCGTGCTTAGCTGCATAGTGGCCCCTAATTTGGTTGTCTACTAGAACGGCTCTGAGTAGGTCATTTTGGAAAATCAGGGTCCAAATGTTCCGAAGTGATTTTGTTTTTGTCTGCCGACAAGAGAGCCGTATACGATGATAGTCATATACAGCTGTTTACAGTGTCGTGCTTAGCGGCCACTATGCCGAATGCGCCTTACCGCCTCTTTACTCTAAAAAACATACTGAAGCCTTACTTACATAAATATACAGAGATAGATAGGCAGAAAGAAAGATGGATTGATAGATGTATTTCAATTGTAATAATGATTTTCTAATTAATCCTAACAATTATTTTGGTAATTTTTTGTATTACGATAGATCTGTGAAGTCAAGGAGTCTTGCGGCCCATAGGGAGCTTGTGGTCTCCCCGGAATTACAGGGTCTGCGGGGGCCCGAAGCATGCCTATGTTTCTCTGTGGTGATTTTGTTGAAAACAGTTGGTCTTTCTCTTTGTGTTAAAAAAAGTCTTTTCTGTGCTCCAACGATTCTATACCATTTCAACTTCAAAATAGATTCATTTTCAAATAAAATAATTAATCGACTTCAAAATGGAATCATAAACTTTAATTGCGAAAACTACTTGTTTGATTATTTGGAAATCTAAAGTTGATTAATCCATTTTGAAGTTGAATCATTCTCATTTTGAAGTTTGTTTTTTTAGCTTGGCAAAATTATGAACTACTCCCTCAGAATGTAGAAACATATTTGTTGTAATTGTGAGTTCGAATCTCATCCTGGGGTCGCCGGATTTTGTGGTCACCACTTGTTGTGGTCGAGTGTATTGTTGTATACAGTGTAGTTATTAAATATAAGAAACAAGACGACAGTATTAAGGGTTAACAAATATATTAAAAGGTACATAAATGGTGGTATACGGCCTGACAGACGAGCAGCGCCTGGCTGCTATGCTGAAATCCTATCTCTATCTCTGGGTAACGAGAGAGATCACATGTGATTGGAAGAGTTCATTCTGAGGTGTGTTTCACCCACAACAATATTAGAGACAAAATATCGCTGTGTTTTCTTTTGACTTATGTCACCAAGGTCGATATATCGGCCCACAAAGGTTTATTCTTTGTTCATTATTTCAAACTAATTCCGCCAGCAGTCAAGTTTGGACAAAAAAGAACGTCTATAAAAAATGGTTGGTCCTTGTATATTATATTTACTCGGTGAGCAACAACCCAAGTTTGGAACAAGGCCATTTTTACGTGCTGTTACCCGGGCTTTTGGCATTCGGTGTTACCCTTCAACTAGATGAGCTGCTCTCTCGAGTTAACGAGCCCCATCTGCCCGAAGCAGTTAAAGGTGAATGCAATGGTTTTGACTGGGATTTGAACTCGAGTATTACGATTCCAGAGCCGGAGCTTTTACCAATGCTCTAACTTCGCTAAAGGTTGCTGTAATTTATAATAGATAAATAAATAAACAAAAAATAAATTATTTAGTTATGAATTATTTGAGCCTTTTAAAAATTCATTTTTATCTATATTATATGATGCTTCAGAAGAACTATAATTTATAAAAAAAAAACATTTTATTCTCAAGATAGCATATATACTTGGTAGAGCACCTAACCAAGTTAGGAACAAAGCCATTTTTACGTGCTCTATATAACTGGGATTTTTTAAATTCAGTGTTACCCTTCACCTAGATGAGTTAACAAGCCCCATTTGCCCGAGGCGGCTAAAGTGAATGTAATGGTTCTGACTAGGATTTGAACTCGCGTAATACGATTCCAGAGCCCGAGCTTTTACCTATGCTCCACCGTCACCGCCCAAGATAGACATGTATAGACAGGGGAGTTTATAAATGTTTCTACCCATTCGTTACTCTTAACTATTCTCTATGATGCAATAGAAGCTCATTCCAGGAAGAATATAGTTGGGAACAAGAGAGAAGATGCATTGTGGGGAACTACAAAACATATGTCTTTTTAACGGCATTGGCGCCCAAGTGACACTAATTGTGACAAGGTGTGTTTTTATTTACTGTATTTAAGTGGACTTCCGGTTTGTCGATTGAACCTATCCAAAGCAGATTGTAAGTGTTGCTTGTGGCACTGGGGAAAGTCCACTTGGCCTAGTGGGTAGGCAGGCGGACTTTAGAATCGTAATACAAGAGTTCAAATCCCAGGGAAGGCCCTCTTGGCATAGTGGGTAGGCAGACGGACTTTAGAATCGCAACACAAGAGTTCAAATCCCAGGGAAGGCCCTCTTGGCATAGTGGGTAGGCAGACGGACTTTAGAATCGTAATACAAGAGTTCAAATCCTAGGGAAGGTCCACTTGGCCTTGTAGGTTGGCAGACGGGTTTATGATCGTAATAGAAGAGTTCGAATCCTAGTCCTTCCATTTGCATTCATAATTGGATTGGAATACCATTGGGAAAGATATATATCCCACATTCCCTCCGGCTATGGGTTAAATAGAGTACATAGTGTTATTGAAAAAAAAATTACGTGTACACAAAAAAAATAAATGTTTATAAAAAAAAATGAGTGTTCTCGGCATCAAATGTCGGGGTAGAATTAAAATCACGAATTAATTGAACGAAAATATCCTTTGGGAAAAGTTGAGGGAAAATTTCTCACGATTTTATAAACTATTTGTTAAAAAATAACAAGGGATGTTGATTTGGCCTAGTGGGTAGGCAGTCGAACCTTTAGACTAGTAGGCCGCGAGTTCAAATTACAGTCGTTCCATTCGCGGTCATGATTTGAATAATACCCTTGGGAAAGGTAGGAATCCCCACTTTCCCTCCAGCTATTGGTTAAATAGCGAACATTGTGTCATTAAAAAAAAATACGAGTGTATATATAAAAATGTTCTTGGCATTGAATGACCTAAAAAAAGGTTGATATGCCGTAAAACACTTACAAAATACGACCACCGCTTTGCAAGTTTTTTTTTTAATCATCCAGCGACATCAACAACACAACTTCTAGCAAAACTTTGTGTTTTTTGTATCCTTTGGACTCAAAGAGGCCGATATATCGGCCTTGACAATATAAGGCAAAAGAAAGCATACCAATATTTTGGCTTTATTATGTTCTTCTAAATCAGTAGTTTCCAAAGTGGCCGTACTGGATGGGCGCCATGTTCTTTTAAGGGGGCGCTGACGAGTAAATAGTCCGATGTGGAGAGGCATTGAAATTATGAAGGAGACGAAGGAGCAATTACAGTTAAATATTCAATTGGTGTTGGTAGAAAGGCTGGAAAATCAGGACGATTTATTTCAGTGTGCCCCGTCGCTGCAACGAGATATACTTGCTTGTATATTTCTAACATATATTCTTCTAGATTTACCATCGCTCTAGAATTCATTGTAAAAGGGGGGAGCGCTGGCATTTTATTCCAGCAGTGAAAAGAGAGGGTCGCTAAAAATAAGTTTGAAAACCACTGCTCTAATATAACGACTCTGAGTGACAACTTGGTAGTTTGGATAAGTCAGGATTCAAAGCATAAACCCTTTAAACCCTAAAGAACCGATATATCGGCCCTGGCAACTTTAGGCAAATGAACAAACACAACATTTCAACCTTCACTTTCGGAACCTGACTTGACATATTACCAAGTAGTCATTCAGAGCTGTTCTATTAAAGAACCATATTTGGGTCGAAATATCTGAGTCTTTTTTTGCCTTTGTTAACTAAGGCCGATATATCGGCCCCGTAGGGTCGAAAGGGTTAAGAAGGATACAAAAAAACTCTTTTTTTTTAATAAGTATTAGCGATGATGCCTGCAGTGAAATTTGCTAAGGTGTGTGTGGACAGGGGCTGGATGTCGTGAAGTTCGTAATGAGTGGGAAAAAAACTGTTGAGTGTAGGAGGGCCCTTTTGGCTGACCTGTGTGTGACATTGATCGTAAAGAGAAGGGGAATAGATGGATGCGTGAGATATGGGCAACTGGATCTGTAGGAGAGTAGGGTTAGGGGGACAGAGCAAGAAAAAATAAATAAGTACTAAATA
>JAUZSX010335937.1:0-10790 GCA_034780655.1 Idiosepius hallami
ACACACACACACACACACACACACACACACACACACACACACACACACACACACACACACACACACACACACAAAACTGTGGATTTTAAAAGTAAAATAAAAGTCTTTAATTTTTTTTTAAAATTTGTGTTTCGAGTCGCATTTTTTCTGTGAATTAATTTAATTGATATTTTACTGAACGACGTAGATTTCATCCATGTACTTCTTTACATCAGTATATCATATTTACTTAGCTGAACACCAAACTAAGTTTGGCACAAGGCCACTTTACGTGCTCTTTACATCAGTATATGAAAGATGTTTTGTTCTTGTAGAAAAGGACACTTGCTTTGAGAATGGACACGCCGGGTTCGAGGATATCCCGGCTTGTAACGATTATTTTTAGCGACGAGAACAGAGTCCTGAAGATGGATCTTTCAGTTCCATGGAAGAACATGAAATTCAAAGGTAAGACTTTTAGAACGTTTGTTGCTTTGGTTTTACGGGCATATCAACCTATTTGGGTCATTTAATGCCGAGAACGCCCACTTTTGATAAACGATCCTTTTGTGCACTCTTAGTTTTTTGAAGGGTCTATATAACCCATAGCTGTGGAAAATGTGGGGATTTATACCTTTTTATGGCCATTTAATGCCGAGAACAATCAATTTTTGATAAACATTCTTTTTGTCCACTCTTAGTTTTTTGAATAACACAATGTTCACTGTCTAACGCATAGCTGTAGAAAATGTGACGGTTTATACCTTTTATGGTCATTTAATACCGAGAACAATCAATTTTTGATGAACATTTTTTGACAACGCGTAGTTTTTTGAATAACACAATGTGCACTATTTAACCTATAGCTGTAGAAAATGTGTGGATTTATACATTTTAAGGTCATTTAATGCCGAGAACGGGGAACTTTTGGGACACCTTGTCTAACCATTGTTGTTAATCCGACGATAAAATACTTGTTATATTTGTTTTAATAGGAGAATTCAGTTCAGAACATGACACTCTACGACTTGAAGGGCATTTGTCGTTAAACAATAAGAATTATTCCTTAATTTCCACGCTGTTCTGTGATTGGACACGAAAAGGACTAGAAATGCTTCCGAAACTGAAAATAGAATCGCCCACCAAACAAATGATTTTTGATGGAAGAATCCATTATTTGCACCTGGAGAGCGTTGATATAGACATGAAATCAAAAGGTTTCGGTCCGAAAGAAATCACCTGGAAAGGTAAGTAAAAAATGTTAATCAATCTGTTAGAATTATTTTGGGTCTACTGAGTCGTTGTTAATTTTATTTTGAGATCAGGCATCATAAGATTAGGCATCATAATTTGGGATCAGGCATCAAAATATAAGACCAGGCAACATAATAAAAGATCAGGCACCAGGCATCATAATATAAGATCAGGCAGCATAAAATAAGATCAGGCAACATAATATAAGATCCGGCATCATAATATAAGGTCAAACGTAGGAGACAGTGATTACTGGGGATTCGGTGACGAGACGCAGCATCCCTATCTGAGGTTACAGTTAAAACACCTGAAGACGGCCTGAGGGCAACTAGGCCGAAACGTAGTGTAAAAACATCAAATTACCAAGATAATACAGAAGTTAATTAATACGGTTCATTAAAAAATACTGTCGGAAAAATAATACCATTAGTAATAATAATAATAATAGTTATTTATGTATATACGTATGTATCTTTTTTGATAATAAATTTAAATATCACTCCATTTTTCTCTGTAAATATAAGCAATCTCACTTTACATATTAATACATATATTCTTATATAGTTATCTATGTATATACATATGTATCTTTTTTGATAATAAATTCAAATATCATTCCATTTTTCTCTTACTATAAATATAAGCAATCCCCTTTTACAGATTAATATATATATTCTTATATACTTATCTATGTACGTATGTATCATTTTGATGATAAACTTAAACCTTACTCTCCATTTTTGTCTCTCGTATTTTTCATTTCTCAACAGCGTCTGGCCAGATTCTCCCGAAAGAAATTAGCGCCAAATCCTCCATGAAAATCGGAAAGAATGAATACGCGGTGATTGCCCGTGTGGAACGATCATCCATGGATCCCGGTTTCAAATACTCGCCTTACCTGAAGGTTTCACTTCCCAGCAAAGATCTTCTCGAATTAAAGTCTGATATTAATTACGATCCATACAAAAAATTCACCTTTGATTTCCAATTGAGTAAATTGTTTTCAAAATTGATTTCAATAAATGGTGAGTCGCGAAAGAAGGTTTTTCTTTTTCACTGATATTCATTTGACCACTGTTGCCCTCACCCGGCCAGTCATTTTAAAAGAAAATACCATGTTCCAATCGATATATTTGCTACTTATTTGCGCACTGCTGCCCTGATCCAACCAACCATTTTTAAAGAAAATGTCATATTCCAACCTAAACATCTTTGCTACTCAGACCAGCCAGCGTTTTTTTTTTAAGAAAATCTCATATTCTGTCTCACGTATTTTTGCTACTTATTTATTCTGTGCTGCTCTTATCCAACCTACAATTTTAAAAGAAAATATCATATTCCAAATCACATATTTTTGCTACTTATTTATCCATTGCTGCCCTTATCCAACCTGCTATTTTAAAAGAAAATATCATATTCCAAACCACATATTTTTGCAACTTATTGTTGTGGGTGAAACACACCTCATCATAAACTCTACCACTCACTCTAAATGTGATCCTTCTCGTCAACCAATTAGAGAGGATTTTTGGAGCAGCAAGAGCCCCTATGCTCCAAGCCGTGTGCAATCATTTTATGCATCTTGTTGTTAATCCATTTATTGTTAAATCTTACTAATTAATGTCTTGTCTTCTATTTACTAATACACTGTATGAAATATTAAACACCACAACTCGGCTACAACACTTATTTATGCACTGCTACCACTATCCAACCTGCCATTTTTAAAGAAAATGTCATATTTCAACCTACCTACTTTTCTACTCATTTGTCCACTGCTGCCACTATCCAACCTGCCATTTTTAAAGAAAATGTCATATTCCAACCTACCTATTTTTGCTACTCATTTGTCTACTACGGTCCCTATCCTGCCAGTCATTTAAAAAGAAAATGCTATATTCCAACCTATATATTAGTTGCTACTCAATAGTCGAGTGCTGCCCTCATCTGACCTGATCAGCCATTAACAAAATTTCTCTCTCTCTCCCTTTCAGTGTTCGCGGCCTATAATTCGGCCAAAGGCAAAAACATTGCCAGGATTCAGTTCAGGGCGCCACGAGGAAGTATTAGGGTCACTGGGGATTTTAGTAAGAAAAAATCGGTGATGAGTGGTCGGGTTATTACCAGTTACGTGTTTGGTTCGAAATATTCGGATCGGTTGACCCTGTCCAGCAAACTTCGAGATCTTAGCCTGAAAAACTCAGCTCGTTACCTCGGAATTGTGTAAGTATTACGGAGAAGTTTTTTTAAAGTTACGTCGTTTTCAAAACTTTTTAAAAATTCAGATTTGATATCCCCCCCCCAAAAAAAAATATTTTAGCAATCTGTATAAGTGGTGGATGTAATTTTCTGAATTTTCTTTCTTTTCTTTTTCTTTGTTTGTTTGTTTGTTTGTTTTTTCTTACTTTCATCCTTTCTTTCTTTCTTTTTTCCTTCTTTCTTTTTTTTCTTTTCCTTTTCTCCCTCCCACCATTCCTTCCTTCTTTCTCTCTTTCTATCTCTTTTTCTATTTCATTTTTCTTTCTTTCTTTCTTTCTCTACCTTCCACCCTTCTTGCCTTACATTTTCCCCTCCCTCCCACTCACTTCCTTCCATCCTTCCTTCCATCCTTGCATCCTTCATTCCTTCTTTCTTTCTTTCCTATCCTTCCTTCCATCCATCCATCCATCCTTCTATCCTTCCTTCCTTCTTTCCCTCCCTCCCTTCCCTTCCCCCTTTCTTCCTCCTACCTTTCTCCCCCCCCAAAAAAAAAAACGATCGTCCCCCATGAATTCTTCTTATCTTTTATCCAGAGAATTGTCCAGTAAAAAAAAGCCTTCTTTAAACTTCAAAGTAAACGCCCACCTGGCCAAGGCCTCCAATCACCTGGAGACCAAGTTCGATCTTCAGTATGGCCATCCCCAAAATAAAGCTACCAACAAAATCGTATTTTCCGCCGTCGCCAATCGGTCTTTAAAGCCCTTTGTTCATGCCTACAGCTATACAATGTCTCTCCAACATCCAGGACAGGTAAAAGAATAAAATCTTTAATTAATCTATTAATTAAATTATATCGTGTAATAATAAAATATAGCGAATCTTTAACATAAGTCTTTAAACCACTAGGTGTAATGTTTGATTGATTGTTATTAATATTTAAAAAAAATTGGGTTTACTACACGATAAACTATTCAAATATTTTTCTAATTTTAATTTTTTCAAAATTTTATATTCAGAATAAACACACCACTGGGTGTAATAGTTGATGGGTTATTATTAATATTTAAAAAATCAGGTTTATTAAACGATAAACTATTTAAATATTTTTCTAATTTAAATTTTAAAAAAATTATTTTCAGAATAAACACACCACTGGGTGTAATGGTTGATGGGTTATTATTAATTCAAAAAATCGGGCATATTAAACGATAAACCATTTAAAATATTTTTCTAATTTCAATTTAAAAAAAATATTTTCAGAATATGGACTACAAAATAGAGACGAATCATGTACAGTCTTCAAAATGGCCATTCAAGAAATTCGAAAATGACTTCATGCTTCAATTGGCCCCTAAAAATGTCATTCAAACAAAAGTGACCTACAACAACGCCAGATTAAAGGGTTTGCCCGTTTACGAAGGCGAAGTAGCTTTGTCTTATCCCGGCCGAGACATGAAAATGACCGATCGCTTAATCCAAGTGAACAGAAACACATTCGAAAATCATTTTACTGTTAAGTGGCAAAAGGGAAAAGACGCCTCCGTCAAAAGCACCTACACCAAAACTGGCAAAAGTATTTACAACATCGAGAACATTCTGAACTTTCCGAACCAAAAAGAGATGAGAGCGAACGCAATGCTGCAAACAACTTCCGGTGATTACAAAGTCAAGGTAAAATTAGACGCAGATGAAAACAGCCTTTCCGGTGAGAAATTACTGTACGCAGCGGAAGCAAGCCTAACAACTTCCGGTAAGGGAGAATCGAAGCTTCTCAACTTGGATCTCATTTGGGCGCCAACAAAAAAGATTTCTGCGAATGTCACCCTCGCAAAGACGAGTGCTTCAATCACCAGTAAACTAACCTTTTCCACACCCTTTACTTCTGTGAGAACCTTTGACGGCGAAACAAAATATTCTTGGAACAACGGCAAATACTATTCGCTGGTTAGGGTCGACTGGAACGACAGAAACCAGATCAGACAAGATTTATCCATTACACACCCAGGCGAAGACATGGAATTAAATTACATGCTTTTATCAAATATCGACAAGAAAATCTCCTCGTTGAAACTCGGAGCAGTGAAGATGGGTCGGTACTTGACTGCATCAGTCAAGGTGAACCTGCTCAATACGCCTAAGCTCCACCTGTTGGTATCTCACCAAAATGACAAAAATCACCGTAAAACAGAAGGAGAACTCAATTTTGATATTTTGGGCGTTGGTGCTGAATTTAAAATAAACCGCTCTCAATACCCCTTGAGGGGCGAGTCCTCTTCAAATGGGGTGGGTATACTCAGACTTCCTTTAAAACAATCCACATCAATGAAGGCTTTTTACCATCTGAAAAATCAAAACGAGTTATCTTCTCTTGATTTGGGTTACTCGAGTTCTTTGAGGAATGTCCCGGATGGAAATCTCACCATTGAAATCAGGAGAGACCTGCCTAAAATTTTCGAAGCCAAAGTGCGTTTGGTGCGGGCGAATGAAGTTCTGGTGAGCGTCGAGACTAAATATCTGCGAAAGGGAAATGGTTTTAACGTTGATGTTTATATCCAAGATCCGTACGGAGAAAAAGTATCGATAGAAGTCAAACTTGACTTTGAGAAGCACAAAACATTTTCAGATCTTAGAATAAAATCGAAACCCCTTTATCTCATGGCCAACAGTGCCATCGTACACAAAAAAGGTCGCTATGGTGTCCTCCTAAAGATTCTTGCAAACAGTCGGCAATTTAAGGCTTCCGCTGATTACGAAAAAGACGGGGTAACTCATCGAGTGACGGGTAGTTTTGAACTACCCGACGGAAGATCGATGGATGGTAAAATGGCTTTGGTTACAAAAGGAGAATATTCGGTTGCCTTATTGATTAACAGCCCGGACTTTCCTCTTTTGAGAAATGCCGACATTTACTTAAAATACAATGGAGATTTAAAATCAAGCGTTATCAAAGGATACGTGAAAGTTCTGCCTTATTTAAAAGAATGTGAGTTTGAAATGAGCGTTTCTCTTGGAGAGGAGAACCCTAGTTTGTCTTTTGATTTAAAGACACCCTACGGAAACATGCGAACGGTCAAGGCGACCTTGTCTTTGCAAGGAAAAAGGTCGAACGATATGAGCATCAAATCTGAATTTGAGCTGAATAAAAACAAAGTGATCGATTTGGAATTCAATTACAAACTGAAAAGCATTAAATCCTTCTCTGTGTCTCTCGACTTAAAAACCTCGCACAGAAAATTGGATGTTATTTCTTTCAGTCTCAAACATTCGGGCGGGATTGATGATCTGAAAACAGAAATCAAAGCCAAGGCCGGAAAGGAAGCGGACATCTACGGAAAGCTGAATTATAACCCTTCTAAACAAGAACTTTCATTGAGCGGCGAGTTTAAAAACCTGGACGATTTTGAAGTATCCTTTGTTCAATTTGGTAACCTGAATTACTGGCAAGCAAATGCATTTTATAAACTTGGAGACGAAAAGAAATTTGTATACAATTTCTCACTGCAAAATCGCGGCACAACAGTAAATGCCTTGATTAAAGTTCCAGGAGTTTTTGAATTCTTAGCTTCGTCAGAATTGGACATGGAAAATATTTCTTACAATCTAAAGTCACACATGAATTGGTACGATGATGAGATCTACAAGATCGTTGTAACTTATGAGCATTTAGCCAAACTGTATCTGAAAACTTGGTTTCCTTCGTACAAGGACGAAATGACACTGACTTTAAACGGAGACTTAAAAACATTCAACGCAGTCGCCAAATTCAATCACAACTCAAACAGATACGAATTGATAATCTCGAACCAAGGATATTACCGTAAAATTGATGCCCAACTTGTAACCCCGTTCTTTACAGACATGGCCTCATTTATCTTTAACGGGGACCAAGAAACCTTTAACGCACAGGCGAAATTCATGCATTTTAATCAAGCCGATGGCAACTTAGACCAGACGAATCCATACTTTCAAATAAACTCATTGCTGAAATTTGACCAGATTTCAAAGAACTATACTATGATTACTAACCTTACATGTTGCGGTAAAATCTATAAACTGTCTATCGTAAATATTAACGATTATCAAACTTTCAAAATTGAACTTAACTCCCCAATGAATTTTCTCTTTAAATTCAATGGCGATATAAGAGATTTCAAATTGAACACCGTATTTACTCATAATGGTAAGCATTATGAACTAACATTATCGAATGCTAACTACTATGGAAAAATTAGTGCCACTCTGTCAACGCCCATTGTCCAACAATCACTCATATTTAGTATGAATGGAAACCAAAAGGATTCTTCTGCTTTAGAAGTTCGAGTCACACATAACGAAAAGACCTTCTATCTGTCAGTTTATAATGAAAAGTTTTACCAAGATTTGGGCATGACACTAATCACTCCGTTTTTCCATTCTAATGGATCATTCACTTGTGCTGAAAACTTTGAATTAAAGACTGAACTATTCTATGGCAATAAACACTATCAAGTGTTTATGGATGCTCAGCGTAATCATCGTAACGCTAACGTTAAAATAAAAACACCATCTTTTAAGACTGAAGCTTCGTTCAGTTTGGAAGAAAATGAAAAAATATTTGCAGCCGCTGCAAAATGGTCTTTTAATGAATTATTTTACCGTCTATCAATTGAAAGAATTAATTCTAAGTTCAGTATAGAATTGGTTACACCATTGTTAAAAACTGACGCTTTTTTGATCCTGGATTTAAAGCAAGCTACATTCACTTTTGCGTCTCAAACGACTTTTAAAGATAATATCTACGAATTAAAAGCTTCCTCCACAAACTTTTATCGCAATATTCAAACGAAAATTAACTTTCCCTCAACCCAAATGGATTCCTCTTTAAACCTCGAGGGTGATCTTCGTACGTTCAACGCGATGGCTCAGACTGCCCTAAATGGTCAACACTACGGAATAAATGTTGCAAATTCGGAATTTTATCGTAAAATCTGGACAAAAGTAACCACTCCTAAACTGAACGACTCACTTTTATTTCATCTAAAGGGAAACCTTGAATCCTTCAGAACGCAGCTGATATTTACGCACAACAACGATAGTTACAAGTTGCAAGCTTCAAACAAAGACTACTACAAAGATATCAACCTCAGCGTCTCGTCTCCACATTGGAACAAATCTTTTTCAGCAGATTTGAACGGAGGTTTGAAGGCATTTAATATCAGAACGCTGTTTAGCATTAACAACGATCAGTACGAGTTGATCATCTCCAATAAAGGCTATTATCAGTGGATATCCATTAATCTGACCACTCCGTTCTCAGAACAATCTTTTTCGTTTTCTTTGAACGGCCAACGGGACGATTTTAGTTTAAAGGCAAAAGTTATGTACCAAAAAGAAGAGTATGAATTAGTGGTCAAGGGACATTATCTTGAGATGTGGGCCACGTTAAAAACTCCATCCACGCGAGACACGGTCATTTTCAGCTTGAAGGGTAAACGTCACGCATTTAATATTTCGCTGAACGTTTCCCATAACAGCTTTGAGTATAAAGTGTCCATGTCCGTTGTCCGTTATTACCGACGTATAAACCTGGAAGTGGCCACTCCATTAATTCAGTCAGAAATAGTTTTCAAATTCGAAGAAGAAGCCCAGGCATTAAAGACACGCGCATCCCTGACCTTCGGGTCTCAACGGCACAACCTGGTCATTTCTAACACAGGCATTTATCGTAACATCGACATCAAACTGTCATCCTCATCTTTATGGAATGTCTCTTTTGCGCTCGATTCAGAAGTCGGTTTCAACTCGTTATTACTCCAAACAGCATTTAGCCATAACCAGAAAAAATATAAACTGTCTGTTTCAAGCGATGACCATATAAGGAAGATAACAGCGGAAATTTCAAGGCCTTATCTAAATAATTCGTTTATATTCCTATTAAACGGAACTTTAAAAGAGTTCGATTTAAGAGGTACGTTTGATCTTAACGGAGAACAATATAAATTGGATGTATCAAATCAAGGATACTTCGAGAAAATATCAAGCCATTTTAAATTGCCTACAGATTCATTTTCTTTCTTATTTGAGGGCCGTGCGCAAAACTTCACTTTTAAGGCCCTTTCTTTGTATAAAAAAGCCCACTACGAATTTTTTGTGTCTAGTCTGGGTTTTTACGAAAAGTTTGACATCAATGTGACTAGTCCAATTTTCAATTTTTCGGCCAAATCTACTTTGAGCCGTAGTTTCGAATCCATACACGCTTTGGTGGAAATTGAATACTATAGAGGCGATCACCCCGAAAATCTTTCCAACGATGAATATTTCGATGTCCTGGGGAGAGAGCAGGGCACTCCTGATTTCCAAACTACTAAAAGAAGCGAACGATCCAGGAAATATCAAATGAATTTCGATGTTTACGAAACAAGTCGACTGATCAATTTGCAAATACTATCACCGCTAGTTTTTCTAGAATCAATGAATTTCACAAGTACGAGAGGCCCTAAGAACTACAATACTACACTAAGTTTCAAACACAATCATAATAATTATGAAATTGAAGTATATAACCAGGACAGTAATCAGATAAACCTCAAGGTAAACGTACCTTTCGTAGTTTGTAATTTTCAGTTTAATGCCTCAAGCGAAATCGTCTATGGTGTTTTGAAAATCAAAACAGGGGATGTAAAATCAGAATTACGTATCAAAGGAAATGCATATTCGAAAGTGACTGAATTTAGGGCATTTAACACCGGAAAGACGATGCTTATCAAGAGTAATATATATTATAAGAAAAATAGTATTACAGGAGACTTGACTGGTTGGGTGAAAGGAAATAAATTTAGGTTCAACGGAGCTTACAAAACGATTGGTCAAAAGAAAATTCTAAAATCTGAAATCGAATCTCCGTATTTCACAAATAACCTCCATGGATCGATTGTTGGAACACTTCGAAAATTCAATGCTAATATGAAATCACAACACAACAAAGACGTTTATGTGTTGACGGCCTCAAACAAGAACTTTTACAAAGAACTTTTTATCAATCTCAAAACTCCTCAAAGTAATTTCAAATTTGAATTGGATGGAAACACACAAAACTCTAAAATCGGTCTAAGTTTAAAAATGGCGTCCGGATTTTACGAACTAAATTTATCAAACCAGAACTATTTTCGAAATATTAATTTTGAATTATTTACTCCCCAAATCGGAAAATGCACTTATAATTTGGACTTTCAAGGCAACTGGTATAATTTTGGAGTTGAAAGCAAGCTTTTATTCGAAAAGAACAAATACGAATTGAACTTTTCTTTAAACAATAAAATTGGTGAATATAAAATCAAATTTGATGTCCCCAAAATAAATATCAATGGAAAATTCATTGG
>JAUZSX010335948.1:0-10789 GCA_034780655.1 Idiosepius hallami
TTTTCATTTCCACCATCGACCACATCTTAGAAGATTAGTAACTGCTTCACCAGGGTTTTTAAACTTTTTAATAATAACGTTATTCATATATATATATATATATACACACATATACAGTGGCAGAGCTAAGTATTAGATAGATTACATTTATCTTCAAAACTCTTAATTTTGGTTAAAGATTTTATCTAAAATTTGGAACACAAAATTGCTATTATGTCCTAACAAATGAGCAGGATTTTTTTTCCAGAATCTCTCTATATATGCTTATTCATTGTCTCGCTGATGATTTCTAATTCAAATGTACTGTTGGATACCCCCCCCAATACCATCATTGAACCACCGCCAAACTTTACAGCAGGAATGATATTCCTTTTGTTGTAAGCAAAGGCTTTCTTTGTACTTTTCTGCTTAGCCGCCTTGATTTTCATTTCCACCATCGACCACATCTTAGAAGATTAGTAACTGCTTCACCAGGGATTTTAAACTTTTTAATAATAACGTTTACATCTATATTAGAGGTATGAAGAAAAATATAATGTATCCAATACTTTTGCGTGGCACTATATGTATATATATACAGAGAGAGAGATTATGAAATAATGAAGGAAGCAGTAAAGGTAAATAAATTATAAATAATTAATTTCTTTTAAATACTTTTTTTTTCGCATTGACTTATAAACGGGTCATAGCTCCTGTCTTGTCAACTGTGTTGTATTGGGAATATATATGTATGTATATATGTATGTATATATATATTGGGCAGTGTTGGTGGAACATTGATAAAAGCTGGAACTCTGGAATCGTCTTATGCGAGTTCAAATTTCAGTTAAAACCATTTACCTATAGCTACCTCAGGTAGATAGGGCTGGGAAACTTGGGAGAGCAACTCATTTAGGTGAAGGGCAACACTTAATGCAAAGACTTAGGTATATAAAGAGCACATAAAAATGCCTTGTGCCTCACTTGGGTTGGTGATTGATCAAGTATATATATATATATATATATATAGTGTGAGTGTAAGAGGTTTTATGTTCTCAGTCGAGTCATTTCACACTAAAGATGAAGCTAGTCTTGATAGAAATCTTTAAAAAAACGTGAATGTTTGTTTGAGTTACGGGTTGTTATTATTTGTTTTAATATGTTTTAAATTTAAGAATGAAAAAAAAAGAAGCCAATTTCAATCTGTGATGTAAAGACATGAATGTAAAGACAGCACGTGATCAAAAAGGCATAAAAAAAACAGAGATTGTCTTATTATTCTTAAATGTGCAAAGATGACATCATCTTCTTTTGGCTTCTTTATTTAACAGCTTCAATCTTTGTCTTTTCCATGTTAAACACAAACCAGCCTTCATTTTGAATCAAGTTTGTTAAGCCATAATTTTGAGAATATTTTAACAAATCTGAATTGGAATTGTTGACCGACCACTGGACACGACTAAATTTTTCATCGACAGCAAACTACAATTAAAGAAATAATAAGTTAGCAAGAAATAAAGAAAGAATGAAAGAAAGCAAGAATGAAAGAAAGAAAGAAAGAAAGAAAGCAAGCAAGAAAGAAAAATTGATGAATGAAAGAAAGAAAGAAAGAAAAACATTTACAAACAAATTAAAATGGTTGTCATTTGCAACTTGTTTTTTAATCAAGGAATGAATGTTTAGTGAAAAGAAACTGGAAAAAATAAGAAATGAATTTCATGTATTATTATTTTGAAATGATGACAACCACAAAACGAAACCAAGATAAAACAACAGACTATTTTATAGTATAAGTGGCTTCTAATATTTTTGATAATGCTAATGCTCTATATTAACACACTCAAGTGCCAATATGTATAAATATCATTACACATACAGATTATACACATCAGCACCCAAGGTTGTGGATATAGAGTAAGACTGTTTCCCCCCCCAACCAAATTAGACTCACCCTAAACAGTTTTATAGCTGGGCTTTGTTGACCCCTAAAATAACCAAGTGAGAACTGAATATTTTAGCATGTCTTCCCTTATTTGATTTTAGTTCTGATTTCTTATCACTATGATGATGATGATGATGATGATTATGGTGATGATGATGATGATGATGATTAATTTAGAGATGGATTTTATTAAATTGAAACATTTTTTGTCAAGATTAAATATTAAAAGACTTTTAATGAGTTTTTTTCTCTTTTCTTGTTTCTAAAAACTGAATGCCTGAATGGAGAATTCCAAAATGAAACTCTATTAATCGCACATTTCTTTTTTGTCTCACCTTCAAAATGGCCTTCCACATTTCTTTTGCTGCTCCTTTGCCTCTAAAATCTGGCGTTACGTATAAATCTTTGAGGATGACGATCTTGCCGACTTCGGTCGAGAAGGATTTGCTGAATATCAAGTAACCAATAAGTGATCTTTCTTCACAAGCACTATTTCCTGATGGAGAAATACAAATAAATGAAGGGAGTGGGCTTTAATTAGGAATATCAGTTTGGTTATCTATACTAATCAAATTCCATTTGATTTTTATAGACAATAGTTTTTATAGACACGGCTGATTACTTTATTTATTCATTCATTTTATGTTTGTCTAATTCAGAAACATTAAGAACTTTCAAATCAAACTCAGGAAAACCTGGCCTATGAATGGAATTCTTTATTTAATCCATCAGCGTCTATTGTTCTCATTCGGCTAACAAAAACATTTATTTGTATTTACAGCCCCTTCAAACCCCTAAATTGAACAAGATAAATACATAAAAATCTTGACATTCCAGTCTTTAAACATGAACAAATTCATTATGGTTAATATATATATATATATATATATATCTTATGATATTTAGAAAAAAGATTATCAAGTTTTTATTAAATTTTTAGCCATTTTCGATCAAAAAGGGAGGTATATTTTGGAACTTTATTTGTGAGAGACCTTTAATATTTTCACTATTTTTCCTTTGTTTATGTTTTAGTTCACTGCTTTCATTCTTCCGTCTTCTTTTTCTTTTCTTCTTTCTTTCTGTTTAATTTCAAGCTAGCGTTCTTCTTAACCGACAATTATAGACTCTATTTAAAAACTCTTCTCTTTAAAAACAACTGGCCTTTACACTGAACACGGTATGTTTATTTTTTCTTTGTATTTTTCTCTTTGTTATAATTTCTTAAATACTCTTTTCTTTTTTTTATTTTCTTCTGCTTTGCTTCACTTTCTTCCAATTTGTTTTTAGTCCTTTTTTTTATAACAGTGAACTTATTATGTTTTTATTATTTTCAGATTTTTTGTTTTACCTCATTCAGAATAAAAAAAATAAAAAATATGTTGTTGTTCATTTCTTAACCAGCGAGTAAAAATGGCTGTCCTGGCAGAGTTTGTCAAGCTCTGCTTGTGGACGGGGCAGCACAAGGTATTCTTATCCAAGGATGAAAAAAAAAATTATTTGCTGGCTACAAATAGTATTTTCAAATAGAATGGCCTTTTTATATTTTTAATATCTTTTTCAACTTAATTAAAACTTGATTATATCTGTTATTGAATAAAATGATTATTATTTTAAACTATTTACAAAGAAGAAAACTAATTGAAAAATTGATAAGGTTTTCCCTTAATTTTCAAGTTTTTTCTCCTTTATTTTAATGCAAGGGGTCAAATGTCATAAGCAAGTTTGGGGATTATTGCAAGTAAATAATAAAGACACTAAAATGTTGAGAGAAATTCCTTATAAAGATATTATTTTAAAAATACACTTTTTAGCAATTGCATTTTAATATCAAATGGTTCTCATGCTCATTTAGGAATAGTGAATAGTCTAGTAATGAAATCAATTTTATATAGGAAGAAGAAATGATAATTATTTAGAGGTCTTTATATCATAGAATTAAATATGTGGCTTTCACCATTAACTTTAAGAAAATATGAAATAAATAACGCACTTCTCTTTTGCAAGGAAGTCATTTAACGTGAATTAATAAATTGATGTTTTCATTTGAGTAAATTCAAAATGAAAAATAGGAATGAAATAAAACGAATGAATAAAAACAGAAAATTACAAATCCTTTTTGCATTAAAATCATTTGAATTAAATTTATCTTCTTTCCTAATCCAAATGTTAAATGAAGTTGAAATTATTTTTAACTGCATTTGTTGTTCTGTTTTTTTTTATTTTTTGTCTTTCAGATTTTAGAATTAAAAATCCTGAAAATCTAATAAAAAATTTTTCAATATTGAAATGTATTTTGAAATTTAGAAAGAATGAATATTTCAAATAATGTGAGGTAATTTTATGATCAGACAGGCAGAAAGGATTTGTCTTAATAAAAACTAAGAAAGTCATGAATTGAAGTGAAAAGGCAGCCATGACAAACCATTTTCTGATGGATTTTCTATGACAAAGAAATGGAAATATTTTGGTTCTGTAAATCCATACGTTCGTAAATCTGAAAAAAAAAAGACGTTGAAAAGTATTTTAAAATTATTTATCTCCATTAATTTGTAAAATGAAAAAAATGTTTTGTATGAACAAAATGAACTAAAAAAAGAATAAAGAGACTCAATTTGATGTGATTTGCTACAGAAGTTGAACAGTAAAAATAAAACAATGAAAGTCAAACGTATTTTAAAATTCATAATCAATTTATTTTGTAAGAAATTATAAATTTCAATTTATTTCTGTAAAATCAACATTTGACAAATTCAAACCAAATTAAAGTCAAATCGAAAATAATTCATTGAAAAAATCAATTTGAGAAAATAAATTATCAACAGGAATTTAAAATGGTTTGTCTTAATTGGATTAACACAGAATGAATTTGATGTGCAAAGCCCTGAATTGTTTATGATTATATTATTACATCACAGAAGAAATTCTTTTGTTCTTGGATAAGGGATTCTCATCAAGAGAGAGTATTATGGGGCATCTGACTGAAAATTGGGCATCCTTACTCAATTTTTTACTGTAAAAAGCCACACATAGAGGCTGTGGAGCGGGTAATTGGCATATTGGCTTAATTAAAAAAAACAACTTTAGTTTAAGATTATTTTTGTTGGAACGATTCTTAATTTTTTTCAAATCGGGGAAAATGTTGATTAATATTCTGATACCAAGTACGATTCCAATTCCTTGCCCACTTAGCTTCTACATCATGTATGTGTAAGGACACGAATTTTCAGTGAAAATACTTTGTTTTCTCCAAATTTTCATTTTAGCTCAATTACATACTTCTGGCCTGGCAGTCCCCACAACCATGAGAAACACACACATGGGGGAGGGGATTGAACCGATTGCTCAGTCTGCCTCTGATTCTTACTTAAGTTACAAAAAAGAAACTCTTATAACAAATTGTAACAAATTTAACAATGATGTGTCGTCTTTGCCAATGATCTGCATTATCTGTATCATCTCATATTCCAAATTAATTACCTTCGCTGTGCCTTTCTCTCGCTTATTGCAAATAACATTCAACAGTAATAAAATCCTGTTTTTCCTTTTCCAAATGTCAATCTCTACAAACATCTCTTTCTTCTTTTGTGTTTTTATTATTGACTTTTATAAAAAGTGTTGTGCTTAGCTACATAGCAGCCCCGACATAGAATGCACCTTGCGGACCCTATTATCCTAAAAAGGCAAGTTGCACCCCCTCAACATACTGGAGCCTTCAATTATATATACATACATATATCAAGAGATAGGCAGAAAAAGAGATGGATTGATAGATGTGATAATTTCAAATATGATAATGATTCTCTAGTTAATTCTAACAATTGTTTTGCTAATTTTTTGCTTTACAACAAATATGTAATGCCAAGGAGCCTTGTGGCCCCTAGGGAGCTTTGCCCCCCTGCATCTATAAAAGTCTGTAGGAGCCCTGTTTATAGATATTCGCATTTTCAATCAGTTGATTTTTTTTATTACTAAACTAGATCTACAAATGAAAGAATAAATTGGATTGATTGGTTGATTAATTTAACCAGACAATCGATTCTCATTTGGTCATTTAATGCTAGAAACTGTTTTAATTTGCTCTACCAAGAGATTGGGTGAGAGACAATGAGAGAAGAAAAGATAGAAAAATTGAAATAAACAGTAGAAGATGTTGACTTACTTTCTATAGATGGTGCCTCTGTAGGTGCTGGATCTGCATGTTTGGGCCCTGTTTTAACAAATTCCTAAAAAAAAATAGTTTTCATTTTATATACATTGCAGGTAACGTTTTCTTGAGTTAAAGAACTTCAAATTATTCTAAATTATTCAGGGTCAGTGGGGGGAAAGACAGACGATTTTTTTTTTTTTAACCAAATTGAAAAATAAATTTATGCTTAAGGTTAGTTTTTCATTAATTAGGTTTGAAATATTAAAGAAACAATTTAATCATGATTGTTTTTTAAAAATTTAGGGGTGGTTCACAAGAGAGAAAATTCATAAAAACTGCAATAATTCATTCATGGAAAAATTGAAGGAAAAAAAAAATCGTGACAGAATAAACAAGGAAAGGATCAAAGCAAGGAAACAACTAGGTTTTATCTACAATTGTCTCATATTTGAGATGGACATCATGGTGCGTGTGTGAGCAAACCAGAAGTGACAAAAAAAAAATAGCGAAAGAAAGGGGAAAAATTGGAAAATATGTAGAAAAACAGGGACAAGAAATTGAAAAAAATGGTTGTGGTAATGATGATGATGATGATGGTGGTGGAAATAATAATGATTGTGCTGATGGTGGTGGTGATGATAAAAAATATAATGTTAATGTTGACTAGTAAATATCACCACCACCATCAATAGCATCATCATTTCCAGCAGCAACACTCTCATCATCATCATCATAATTATCACTACCACTACCGTCATCCTCATCATCATCATCATCATCATCATGATTATCATTATCATCATTAAAAACAAAAATGTGTGCTAGAATAGAGAGGAGAATCGCGGTTATTAACGCTGCTGGATGAGCAAAGAAGAGTAATAAAAAAAACAACACTATTAAACTTGTTTCTTTTTTTTCCCTCCAATTTTGATTTTTTTCGTTTTTAACATGAGAGGAATGGCGGTGAATGAGTGAAGGGAAGAGAGTCGAAACCAAAACAGCAACAGAAAAGAATGGGACATCAGAGAACGGAGCATATGAAGAAGAAAAGATTAAAAAAAAATGAATGAATAAAAAAACATTACATTTACATCGCATCATCGGGGCAGAGCGCACACACCACACCACGAGTCAGGAATCTAGACCTAATATATTCAAATTCTATTTCAATCAATATTCAATAAATCATTCAAGTAAAAGGAAAAAAATCTGACATTCATTGATTGCACAGAATTAATGGATGAATGAATGTACCTGCTGCACCACACCACCACACTCACCACCACACCACCACAAAACCACACCACCACCACACCACCACACACCACAACCACACCACCACACCACCACACCACCACACCATGCTGCTGCATCCACCTTTCCAATCAATCGACATTCAGTGGCAGTGAGTCCGCTCTGTTCCTCAGCTGCAAACACACTCACAAAAAACAAACACCCAAATTCCAACAAGATCAGAGAGGACAGAACCGAAAGCACGAACCGCTCGCTCACTAACCCCAGCAGCTCAGCTGACTTCACTTTGATTTAGGGTGTGCTTCTTATGCTGTCGTCACAAGATAGTCAAACTAAGTAATTATTAATGATCCTGAGGAGAATTTCATTTTGCCTTGTATCTCTATTAGTTTTTAAGATTATTTGCTGTCTGTCACTCATAGCATATGTTAGTTGTGAGTGTTGGTGCATGATGATGATGCTGTAATATTTGTATTTAAGAAGTGGATACAAATATTAGCTTTAAGAGGAATTTTTTATTTTCTTATTTTTACATACTTTTGTAGTAAGTGTCTGCTACTAGCATAACATGTGTGGCTAGCTTAGAGCCAGAAGAGGAATCTGTGACCAATCCTTTAGGTTAAGCATGGGTCAGGGAGAGAGAGAGAGAGAGAGTTGGGGAAGAGAGAGATAGTAGGAGATGAGAGAAGGGGGTAGATTTTTGGGTATCTTAGTTTTGGAAGTTATTTTTTGAGACAGAATAAAAGAACCTCTTTTCTTCGCGATAGTAGTATGACCTGAGGTCATTTAGGTTCATTCCTACAATGCAGATGCATGCACATTTAGCGCACCATCATAAATTGTTCTTTATTCTAAATTAAAAAAGAAAAAAATTCAGAATTTGTTTCAAACAAAAGAGTTTATTCATCCACAAACAAAAATATCTTAAAACTTTATATTTTAATTTGAAAAAAACAATGGGGGGGGGTGGACAATATGTGGGCAGCGTAGTTGGAGCATTGGTAAAAGCTCGTGTCCTATAAAAGAAAAGAGGACTTTATCTGGATAATAAGAATTCAAAGAAAAAAATATAGACAAGGGGGATTTTTTTAAAGTAAAAATTAATAAATGCAGTTGAAAGCAAAAAGAAATTGAAAAGGAAAAAAAGCATCCATGAATAAAAAAAAAATATGGAAAAGAAAAGAATGAAAAGTAAAGTCGACTCTAATAAAAGAGATTACGAAGAATAAAGAATGGGATGGTTAACTTAGGAATAGAAATATTGTTAAAGTGAAGAAGCAGAGGATAAATTAAGGGCTCGGTTGCTTTGTTTTGGCTTTGATACGATTCGGGGTGGCTGTTTTGGCCTGGCCCTTTCGGCGTAGCCGTTTCGGCGTCGGGACGATTCGGTGTGGCCGTTTCGGTGTCGGTACGATTATTCAGCATATATTCAAAATTTTGTTTACATTTAAAAAATCAATTCAGCAAACTAAGATATTTTTTCTTTGAATATTGGAATAAAAATTATTTAATGAAAAAATAATCGAATTAAAATAAGAATTAAATTTAAATACAATTTTCAAAATGTTTTAATTTAAAATTCGAGCAAAATTATTTAAAGTAAAAAAAAGACTTGTTGAAAATCATATTTTCTAAAAGATTTTGAAATATTTTTAAATTAATATTTTGTTTTAAACAAGTTAAAATAAACTATTCGAAAATTTAAACGAAAACGTAAACAATGTTTATTGTTTAATGTTTCTAAGCTTTCAACTTTTGAATTATTTTTTAAACATTAATTTTTTATGAATTAATAAAAAGAATGAATATATAAAGTAAAAAAAAGGTTTTTTTTTCCAATCTTGAAAAAATTCTGATACTTTTATTCAGTGCCGTGTTTAGCCACAGAGCGACCCCGACTCAAAATACACCTTGCGGCCCCTTTACCTTAAAAATGTAACTTGCAAACCCACAACATACATTCGATCAACGTCTACATATACATACATGTACAAAGAGAAAGACAGACAGACAGATAAATTGATTGATGTATAATTCAACATAGAAGTCCAATGATTTTCTAGTTAATCCTAATAATTAATTATTGTGATAATTTTTTCCATTACAAAAGATTTGCGAAGCCAAGGAGCCATGCGGCCCCCAGGAAGCTTGCGCCCTCCCCGCAGTTGCAGGGTCTGCGGGGACCCTAAGCACGACCCTGCTTTTATTAAATCTGACCTGGAAATAGGTACTGTTGTTATTTTTTAAAGCTTCAAGTAATTGAGGATCGACCTGTTGTCGTGTCGACATCTTTTTTTTTCTGTGGAACATTAGCGATTCAACCTTAGATTATTAAAAAAAAAACAAGAAAAATTTAAAAAAATCATTATTTAAATATTTTTAGAGGAGTTAATGAGTGCTCACTTTTAACGCTATATTGAAAATCAACCGTCCACACCGGAAAAAAACCACTTAAGAATTATACCTTTCCAAAATTGTTCCAAAATGATCGCCACAAATTTCTGAAATTTTCGTCAAAACAAGGAACAGCAAAATCCATCTTCCAATTCAGCGTTTTTTGTTTTTCACCTTTTCCCCATTTTCGACGTTCGTATTCAGTTATACGCTCTATGCACGACTCCCTGGCTGGAATCATAGTACGCGAGTTCAAATAACAGTCAAAACCATTGCATTCATTCTGCCTCGTGCAGTTAGGGCTCGTTAACTCAGGAGAGCATCTCAGCTAGGTGATGGTAACACCGAATGCAAAAAGCCCGGCTAAGAGCACGTTAAAATGACCTTGTGCCAAACTTGGGTTGGTGCTCACCAAGTAAATATGATATATGTATACATTGCAATTCATAGACAGGTCTCTTTTGGAGTTCATTATTCCTCATTGGCAGCCAGGATTGAAACTGAACCGGATGAATGTGATCGACAGTCCATTATTTAAAATTGAAGCGGGGTTACTAGTGGTGACTGGTGTGGACTGTGGCGGTGGTAGTTTTGGTCTGATGTTACTGTTGTAACTTGTGTAATGTGTATGATGATGTGATATGCATTCATTGTGTAACAAGTGCTGTGTGCTTGCTGTGCTGTGACTTCGACCAGATCCCTTAATATCACCATTATACTCGATCTCAAAGCAGAGAAGGAACGCAAAAGAAGCATTTGAGTTTTCTGACGCAGACACTTCTGATGCGGCGTGCGGTGTACACTGCAACTTTTTGGCCGCTCCAAACTTGTAAGTTTAGCCAGCCTCTCCGCCCGACCATTGACCTTAAAATTCCCCAAAGACCTCAAAATGTCTTCATGGAACTGAAGGATCTCATTTGATACGCATCCCTTCTTCTTAATGGACTTGTAGGAATGTACCTAAGTGACTCCAGGTCACTACTATCATGCTAAAATACATTGTTTATTAACCTCCTTACTCCTCTAAGAACATATCACCAAAATCTTTCCTCTTCTACTATTTCTCTCTTCCC
>JAUZSX010335959.1:0-10789 GCA_034780655.1 Idiosepius hallami
TCTTTATTTTTATTTGTTTCTGAATCCTTGAGATGAGCTATGATCAATTTTATAAGTATTATTCAGACTATTATCCTAATCTTTATTTTTGTTTCTCAATCTCAAGGGAGCCAGCGTACCCCCTGCAGTTGCAGGGTCTGCGGGGGCCTTAAGCACAGGCCTGGATTCAAACCATTTTGAAAAAAAAAGAGATTTTGAAATTGAGTTTTTGTTTCGAAATTTTTTTGACTTTTTTTCTTCTTTTTTTGGGTGGGTGGGTAAGGGGTGGGTGGGTGTGTAAGGGGGAGTGGGTGTGTAAGGGGGAGTGGGTAAGGGGTGGGTGGGTAAGGGGGAGTGAGGTTTCGTTTTTCCTCTTCTTCTTCTTCTTCCCTTGAAAATTCTCCTTCAAAATCTCTTTAACGCTAATGAAAGAACAACAAGAAGAAAAGAAGTGCAACGCAGATATTGTAAATAAAAACATTCCAAAATGCAACCTGCATGTTTGACTGCACATGGCAGCGACCAAGTGAGTGGCTGCAGGCTGCACTCTTGATGACACTTTTTCTCTCTATATCTCTTTCTATCTCTCTCTCTTTCTCTTTCTTCTTCTTTGTCTCTCTCTCTATCTTTCTTTCCTCTTTCTCTCCCCTCTCTCTCTCACTCTTTTTGTCACTCTTTCTCTCTCTGTCACTCTCTCTCTCCCTCCCTCTCTCAGTCACTCTATCTCTCCCCCCTTTCTCTCACTTTCTTTGTCACTCTTTCTCTCTCACTCTTTCTCTCTCACTCTCTATCTCTCTGAGTCTCTCCCAGTCTCTCTCTCTCTCCCTCCCTCTTTGTTACTCTTTCTCTCTCACTCTCTGTCTCACCCACTCTTACTCTACCCCTCAATCGCTCTCCCCCGTCTCTCTGACGCTCTTTGTCACTCTTTCTCTCTCACTCTCTATCTCTTTCACTCTCCCTCCCTCCCTCCCTCAATCTCTCTCTCCCCCTTCTCTCTCACCCTCTATCTCTTTCACTCTTCCTCCCTCTCCCTCCCTCCCTCCCTCCCTCCCGTTAATGACATTAACAAGGTAAACCTTGACAAAATAAAGATGCTTTTGCCGCCAGTTAATTCCTTCACCTTCCAACTTTCAACTTCTTAGATATGTTCCGCCATTTTTGCTTGGAAGGAAACGCTCAAATTAGACGGCACTTTTTATCTAACGGGTCATGTGACCCTATTTTCTTAATGTTAGACTTGAAGCAGTTTATAAGTAAAAGAAAAAAAAAATTAACATTTATGAAAAGTAATTGTTCACTGCATTAAATGACAAAAAAGGGGTTGATATGCTGTAAAACAAAAACAAATCAAAATAAAGATTTTTGTAATCCTTTCGTTGAGGCTTTCATAAATTGTACAATTATTTTTCGGACTGTTGTCCTTATCTTTATCCCAAGGTGAGCGAAGCAAGCCTTTTGGTAGTGAGGACTTTTGGATATGTATGTTTCTTATAGACTAGATTATATATTATAATGTTCTGAAAATCTTATTCTAAAAATATATATATACATATCTCATACATTACTGTCTACTTTCTTAGCGTTTGTTTCTCTGTTTAGTCCATTTATCTTAGCAGCTCTGTCTGATATGTTCAAACAGTTTATCATCAGTTCATAAATTTAGCACTCGTAATGACTGCTCTCATGTTTGCCGCTCTCGTGAGGTGTGCAACACATCTACTTAATGAACAAATAGATATTTGATAATTACTTCTGAAATTTTAAAAAGGTTTGCTATGCCATAACCTTAACTGATCAATCCATCTAAATATTCTGAGTATATAATTCAATCATATAATGCACAAAAACTTGTAAAAAGAAAAAAAAAGTCAATCTTAGGTTTTGTCTAGACTAGGGTGCCAATTCTTGAAATCTATTATTATAAAAATATCTATGACTTTTTGGTTTTTAGATTTAGAAATAAAATTTTTTGTAAAAATGAGATCAAGTTCCCTAATCTAAAGAATTGGAATGGTATTACCACATGAGATTACTTTTATTGTTCAGAAATTTATAATCAAGTTTGCTAAACACTCAACCATGTACTTAACTGTTCACACTGTCCTCATTTAATATGAAATTAATTTATTGGTAATATCAGGTAATTGACTTTTTATTTTACTATTTGGTCTTGAATGCATTGATATGTTCATTTCTTAAACTAAAATTATTCATTTCTTATACTGTTTTAAAATATTGTGGTAAATCAAAAAAAAAATAATTTGAAACCTAATTAAATACATATTCTTTTTGTTGTGTTTTCAGATCCAGAAAGTTCGTAACAAACGGTTGAAAGAACGCTACTTGCATCGGTTACAAGAGGTTGCTGAAGAAAACAATGCAAATGGAAATGAACGTTTTCTTTTTCATGGATCTCCTTTTATTAATGCAATTGTGCATAAAGGTTTCGATGAAAGACATGCTTATATTGGAGGCATGTTTGGAGCAGGTCAGTTATATTTTCACTCTTTTCTTGATTAAATTTTTTTTTTCCTTTTGATGTTGTCAACGTGTAACCTTCACAGTCCACCAACAATTATTTCAAAAGATTCTTTATTCTACTTTTATCACAACATACGACTAAGCTGTAAATTGCAAAAATAGGTTTAAATAATGTTTCAATAAAATGTATTAAATATTAGTCTAAAATAAAAAGAATGCTTTCATGATTATATTGCAGAAACCTAGATGAAATAAATTATACAAGATAAACATAAATTAGGCATAAATTTTATGCATAGATTTTTTCCCTCTTTGCACATTTTATTAACTAACTCAATCAATGATTTTTTAGTCTTTATTTACCTCATTAATCATATATTTGTTCGTTTATTTTATCTGGTAATTTGACTAGCAAACTTATGTGGGAAGGATTCTATTACCATTAAAACCTGTTTTGACAATTAACTTTTAATCATAAACTTCTCTTCAAAATTAATAATACAATTGTTATTTTATGACTATAAATATAAAATGTATATTGTCAATATAATGGCATCTTAAGCACTGAAAATCCATTGTAGAAAATGTAGTTCATTATCCAAATTAAAAAAAAATGACTTAAATGATTTTCTTTCAGGAATTTATTTCGCTGAGAATTCTTCCAAGAGTAATCAATATGTATATGGCATTGGAGGAGGCACAGGCTGTCCATCACATAAAGATAGATCATGTTATATATGTCACAGGTATGTAATACCTATTCACACACATATTTGTGTGTGTAATTTTTATACATAAAAATGTAATAATGAATTAAACCTTTGTATAAAGCTTAAAACTATTTATGTATTAGAAAAAGAACTCTTAAAAAGCAAAACATTTTATGATTTTTCAAACTTATTTAACAATTAATGTATACCTTTATACCTCAATGTACACTTTTTATTGAATTATTAAAAACATACATTTTTTCATAGATGAGTTTTTTTACAATATATTTTTAAGATGAATTTTCTTCCATTTTGCAGACAATTATTATTATGCCAAGTAACTCTTGGAAAATCTTTCACACAACTAAGTGCCATGAAAATGGCACATGCTCCTCCAGGTCATCATTCAGTGATTGGACGACCTAGTAATGGTGGGCTCACTTTTCCTGAGTACGTTATATATAGAGGTGAACAGGTATGATATTTTTTTTCTTTATTTGACAATTTGAAAAATTTATCTTTATTTTATATTCAAAGAATACATATCTTTAAGATTATGGTACTTCAGTGTATTAAAACATTAATGTTTTGAAAAGGTAATCTCAGCTTGTTGTATTCGTTTGAATTTGATTTAACTAACTCTTTTATTCAACGAGGGTGGTGCACCAGTAAAAGGTTGAGCTCTGGAATCGTATTACGTGATTTCAAACCCCAGTCAAAACCATTGCCCTTACCTTAAGTTACCTCAGGCAGATGAGTAACTAATCAAAGTTAAGAACAGCACTGATTACAAAAGCCCAGGGATATAATGAGAATGTAAAATGGCCTTGTGCCTAACTTGGTTCGGTGCCTGGCCAAGTAAATGTAAACTTTTATTCATTTTTTTAGTAACAATTTCATTGTTTTAATTAAATTGTATCATTCATTTTATTAGATTGTTTTTGTTCAAAGACTTCATCTTCTAAGTAAATTTATTTAAAAAATATTTATATCAATGAATATTGTTATAATCGTTGTAAATTTTATTGAATTTTGGACAAATTATTTTAATTGTTTTTTTCTTTTCTTTCTATATTTAGGGTTATCCAGAATATCTTATAAACTTCCAGATTGTCAAACCAGACAGTCACCCAGAGAGTATGACATGACAGGTGAATTTCACCAAAGTTCTTTCATCACGGATTTTGTATATAGAAAATATTCACATGGACTATAAATAATTCATATTGTACAGAAATTATATGATGCAGTGGCACTGATATTATTTTCATTTTTTTATATAAAAAATACTAAAAACAAAAATCTTTTACTTTCTCTCTCTTTCTCTGCCTCTCTCTCTCTCATGTCTATTTTTCGTTTCTCAATTTCTCACTTTATTTCATCTCTCCTCACCTTTTTTTAACATCAGTCTTAAATATATTCAGATATTTATTTATAAGTTCATTCATCTTTTAAGACATTTTCCTCTTGATTCATAAATCTTTCTTCTTTAACGCTCTTCTTACTCTGTCTTTTCTTTCTATGTCACTCTTTCCTCTCTATCTTTCGTATCTCCCTTTTCTCTTTCCTTTATCAGAAATACTATTTCTAATACTAAACTATTATCTCTCTCTCTCCCCTGTCTTTTTTTTGTTCCTAATCTATCTGTATCTTCTAGTTTATCCTTTCTCTCTCATGACCATTCTTATAATTCTGACCTGCTTTCCCTTCCTTCTGTTTCTTCAATGAATAAACAATTGATTGTTATTCAACCAGAACACATGATAACCTCTCAACCAATTAAGTCTCTCACTAAATATACCTTCTATACAATTCATATATTTTCCAATTGAGATAAAAGTCAAAATGCCAAATATTTTCTGAACATTCCAAACTGAAGATTTCTTTTGTTTACATTTGAAATCATTCTTATTGGATGACTTTTATTTATGGATTCATTGCATAAAAACTTTCCATTCTAAAGAAAAAAAAAATTAAGAAAAACTAAAAAATGCAAAATTATTATTTTGCTCATGAGGTTTAGAGGTTTGAACGTTGTTAATTCAATCACTATTGTTTATTTCAGTTTTCTAAACCCTCTTTTCTCCTGATTTCCGTCTTTTAAATCTAGATTTTTTGCAATTTCCTTTTTTTTTTTTTTTTTTTTTTATAAGAAAGTATTTTTTCTTCAGATGTCAGTGCTCGTCATCAGATTATTTTGGGATATCTTTTTTTTTTTTTTTCAAACTTTGTATTTTTTTTTGTCTGATGAATTTAATTTTGATGTGTATTGTCTTGCACAAAAATGATTGTCTTGGTTATAGTACTAAGAAGACTTCCTATATTTTTGTTAAATCCCATCTACCTTCCAACTCAAGGGGTATGATTTGTGCTGCCATTTTTTTTTCTTTCCTCTCTGTTTTCTCTTTGTTTCTTTCTTTCATTTTCTATTTCAAAATTTTAATTTTTTATTGCTCTTAGATTTTCTTGTTAAGGAAGTCTTTATGGCTTTTATGATAAAGATTTTGTAATTGTAATACAAAAGTCCAAATTCTATTCACTCTATAAACATACAGAATATAAATACTTTTTAGAAAAGGCATTAGTACCGTCTTGAACCCCACCTTTATTCCCAAAAGATATGGATTGAATGTTACTGCTATTGTTGTTTTAACAACTTATTTACAAAAAAACAGCCTCTATTTAGAAAATTGGTTCTACCATTACATGTCAAAAAAAATCAATATACTGTTTTGACAAAATATGAAGGATTTGAAAAATAGAATCAACTTTTTACAAAATACTTAGAAAACATTTATGTCAATGAATGATAGTTTAAGTTAATATTGTTAAACAAAGAAACCAAGTACTCAGTTTCTTGAGGAAAAAAACATATCTATGAAAAGGAATATATAAAGAAATCCTTCTTTATCAGATGATCTACCTTGAGTAATAAACCAAAAGAATAAGACAAAAGAATGACAATTGCATAATAAGGATTCCTCTTTTTCATTTTTATATTTATTCATATTTGTTATTTTTAATCCTATTTAAATCTGATGTGATTCTTAAAACCTGGAGAGAGATTTGTTAAGTGCATCAACAAAGGAAACTTGATGCAGAAATTTGAATTTCAGTGTGTTTACTGCATTTACTCTTATAATCTTTGAAGAAGATTGAATTTTTCTTGCTATATGTGGAATAGTATTACTACTGTTCATTAAAACAATTATTCAAAAGAGAGAAACCGTTGTAATATTTGTAAATTATTGATGCAGTACTGACGTAAATTGACTAACAAAAGTATAGTAAACATCCTAACCTAAAACAAATTTGAAAAAAAACATGGCTTATTTTTTTTTTCTTTCTTTTTTGTCATAAGTATAATAAATAGTGAAGGGATATATTTATATATTTTTAAATTAGATAGTTTTTATGTAATCTATTTAATGAAAAGTCTGTATAGAAGAATGTTTGAATTGGGATTGTAAACCATGTAGAAGTGATTTAAATGTTATATGTATAAAGTAATTATAAAATCAGTTTTTTTAGTAAACTTTAAAAAAAATTAACTGATTTTTGAGACAAGGAAATTGTAAAAGAAATATTTTTTAATACTGTAATTCTATGGCCAGAAATGTTATTTCATTTACATAAATCTATTTACATTTTTGAAAAGTTCAAAGAAAGTTTTATTGGATTTGTTCTAGGAACTCTAATCTCAATAAATTTATTTTTATATTTGGAAAAAGTACTATGGTTGCCTTTCTTGAACAATTCTTTTACAACTGAATAATATTAAAAAATGATTACTAGTATTTAATGACTCTAAAAATAGATACACTATAAAGCAAAAAAAAAAAATGAACATATCTGTACAACTACTGTTTTAATAAATCATTTACAAAAATATGTTTAAGGAAAATCTCTGTCTTAAATATCCATAGAGTTTTTTATATGATTATTCGAAATCACCTTAGGAGCTTCTGATTCAATTAAATCTATTCATATTGAATTTATTAAAAAAAAAAAAAAAAAAAAAGGTAGATTTATTATCATTTGTTACACTTAACAAAAGTATGTCTTGAAGCAAACCAAACCATTGTGATATTTTATTCTGAGGTGATTCACATGCATTTTCTTCTTTAACCCATAGATCTTTGGTACTTTCCTTTTTTGCTCAGCACTTAATCCTAAAATCCAGTTTCCATGGTTTTCCTTTCAAGTATTTCAAAAATATGAAATATGCAAAGAATATTTTTGTGAATAATTCTGTTATCTAAGTGTCAGATAAGGTCAGAATTTTTTCTTTAATGATCATTGGCACCTCTTGCTCATTATTATACTACACCAACAGTTAAATACACTATACCATTAAATTGTTAAATATAAAATTTAAAAAAATATTTTATTGCTCTTTAAATTTAGTCAAAAACCCATAAATATAAAATTAGGATAAATTAACATTTCAATAACAATTCTTTTACATAAATTTACCTTTTATTTCGAGTTTCAATTTTATTTCTTTAATTAGAAACCTGTTTATACAATGCCCACCTGAACATGCACATGTGTGTTTATTTAACTTTCCTTGAATTATTTCCATTGTGTTTGTTTAATCCAGTCTTTGACTCTTGAAATACAAATTGTTCCATTAGCTTTGTTGGCATCTTATTAATCACTCCTTCAAATACCATCATTTGTAAAAGATAAAACAGACTTCCAAACAAACTTTATCTAAAGACAAATTTTTTTTGTATGAGAAATTTATTTTTGAAATTCATAAATTTATAAACCATGTCATATGTTTTTTGTTTTTTTTAGTGTTAAACTTGACTTTTCTTGAAATATGGTATTAAACGCATTTCAAATCCTATGCCATACACAAGGTATACCAACAATTGTTAATCTTAAATATTTAATCACTATTCATTTAAAGTAAGTTAATTCATTTTTCTTTAAGGTTCACTACTTTAGTGAAATATTGAAATACTGCACCTCTAAATTTAAGGATTCTTCAAACCTAGCTTCAATTTGGGGGCTAATAAATGGGTATAAATTCTTATTCATTCTTTCTAAATGTATAGATGATAACAAAAAGGCATCACTATACGAAATCTACAGCATTAAATGACTGTCATGGTTGATATGTATTTAAAAATAAAAGAAACCTAAACCATTCATTCCACGTACACATGTACTTCTTTGAGTATATTAATAGATTAGAGGATGTTCTATGGATTAGTGCTGAGAATCTACTATAAGGCAAAGGATTTAAAAATTTAAACAACATATCAACTTTTATGATCATTTCATACTGGAATCCTTTTTTCTTTAATGTTGCTTTAAAATCTTTATATATGAATTGAAACCTTATTTGTTTTATTGCTACACATCCATTAAGTTACCAATTAAAATATTTACATTATTTGTCTTAAATGATAGTTGAACGTATGTAAAACAATTTATAAATATTATTTCTAACCATGGTTTGCTAATTAGTTTTTTTTTTCTTCTCATTCTGCAATAACTGATTCTTTCATTCTTTTCGGCAATTGATAAAGACAATATCTAAGGTGTCTTTTTTTTTTCTTTTTTTTTGTAAACACGGGTTGTGAATTGAAAAGAAGTTATTTTACTTTCGATGCAAGAATCCTGGCAATTTATGGGAGACAAAGATTTTGTGCTGTGACTAAGGTTTTTTTGTTTACAACTCTTTATCACTCTATCCGCCCACTCCCAGATAGAAAATCTAGTTCTACTTTCAAAATGGATTCTATTGTTTTATTCAGTGTGAAAAACAAACTATTCTCTTTTTAGCCTGAATTTTCTCTCCTTCTCTTTCTCGTTTTCTCTTTTTCTTTTCTGTTTTCTTCTACCCTTTAAACTTATTTGTTATTTTAATGTTTGTTTTAAGTTGTCTTGGAAGTTGATCTCAGTACTGTTGAATTTATGTGTGTGTGTATGTGTGTATCATTCCATACAAACTTTTCTCTCTTGGCTGCATTAATACCAACCAATCTGCAATCACAATAGAACAATTCAGGAAGTTTTTTGGAATAAATGGTGTAAATATATTGAAATTTTTGTTCTGTTTTTTGTTTTAGTATTTTTTTTTTTATTTAATCTGGTAGTTGCAGTGTTGATGAATCTGACATTATTGCTACTAAAAATATTTTATATTAATCTGGTAGTTGCAGTGTTGATGAATCTGACATTATTGCTACTAAAATTTATCTTAAAAAAAATTACAAATGTTCATATGGAGTACTTTAATAGTTCAAAATATTGTATGGTAAACTAATTTTTGGACCATTGCTGCGGTTAAATACTACCAAATGCCATTAATTAATATACATTAATTTACTTGAAATGCCAATAATTATTTAAAAAAAAAAAATTTTAATTCAGATCACTAAAAATTTCATATGTTTACTGCCTTTCTGCTACTTTAATAACATTAGAGAATAGCATTACAAATAAATTTAATATAAACAAAAGCATTAACTGTTTTCGTGTATAATAAACTTCCTTAATTACCTTAGTGGCAAGTCCCAAATGCCTGGGTAAAGCTAGACAATACTTCTAATTTCTTATAATAACAATTTTTTTTTTTTTTAATCAATGAATTTTTAGAACAGGAAATATTTAGAAATTGGTTTCTTTGTCCTATGTATTTAAATCTTATTTTAAAATATTTGTTCATCATTTGGTTATCAGACATTTTTGTAAATATAAAAAAAAATGTCTAGTTTTCAGAAGGATGAAGAAATGGCTTCCCCCTCTCCCTCTATTTCTATCTATCTACACATATATATGGTGACTGCCACGTCTTTACAGAAGACGGCCAACCCTCATAGCATGCGAATGAGTCTGCATATGGTTCCACAAAGCCCTACCCCATCTGCATAGTTGGCCACATTCCCTGCAGGATAGGCTTGTCGGTGGGCGGCCCATCCCTGACTGTCCCCCCTCTCTTCTGAGCTCCCAACCTTCGTCTGAGTAGCTATCTGACTTTTGAGGCCTGCATTTGTCTTGCACACTGTACTGCAGATTCCGCACGAGTAACTGGTCTCGAGGTCATAGTCCTCTGTGTCTTCTTGTTTACACAGGGCTTACATGATAGTGGCGTGCTCAGTTCTCCATTCCTCAAAGTTCTCGCATCCAGCATAGATGTTACTGTTCCATGTCTTCCAATCTTGAGCTATCATTTACCATTTTGCTATCTCAAATGCTCAAAGCCCGCAGGTTGCCTTTAATGACATCTTTGTACCTCTTCCAAAGTTTGTGCTTGGGCCGCTTACCGCATTCAACCTCTCCATAGAAAAAGTGCTTCAGTATTTTAAAATATTCCATCCTTACTACATGTCCCACCCAGCGCATCTGATTGTGCATGACTTAAGCCCTTATGTTGGATGTGTTTGCCATCTTGAGCATCTCTTTATCAGGCATGAAGGATTGTTTAGTGACATTGCAACCGCTGCAAAGTCCCAAAGCAAAAAATTTTACCATTTGCTTGTTCTGCAAAAGCGCCAAAAAATCCTATTTTCTACCATTATCAAATTTTTTTTTTTGGTACCCCGATTTTTAATGAGGGGAACCTATGTTTCGAGGCCTGTTCGTTCGTTCGTTCGTTCGTT
>JAUZSX010335970.1:0-10789 GCA_034780655.1 Idiosepius hallami
ATTTTCTCTTTTAATTCTAATTGTGGTTCATTTTCTAACATGCAAGCTAAGCATAAGTGACATGATAGATTGTAATAACATCATTTAAACAAAGCGCTACAAAAACAATCAGTCCAAATATTTTCAATCAATCTTCAAAGCAGTGATTACAAATAACTGCTGATTAAGAATATGTGCCAAAAACTAAAAATACTTGTCTGACATAATTGACAATAATAAAGATGAAAACTTGGCAGTAATTGTGATGACAACACAATATATCGAATGATCCATCTACAAGACAATAGAAATAACTGAAATGTTTATAATTGTTTTTTATGGATGATATATATTTAAAGATTTAAAGTCTATATTTAAAGATTATTCAAGCAATAGATAAACTAATATTTAATCCTTCAATTTTGTTGTAAAATATTCTTTATTCCTTCAAAAAAAAAAAAATAGAAGACATCAAACAATCCTTTTCGTTTTGAAATAAATTTGCTTTTCTTTCGGACTAGCTTTTTTTCATCTCTAAAAGATAAAATAAATTAAAAAATATCTTTTAAATTATATATTTTTAAAATAATTACGATTTTATTTCGATATTTTCTGTTGTTATGAATTATGCACTTTAATAGCGGTTCCTTATCGTATTTTCGTATTTTTTCTATTTGTTTAATTAATTTTTTTGCCTTAATTTTTAAAGACATTCAGTCTGATTTGCAAAATGATCAACGTGATTGGGTTCTGCAATTATGCAGGCCACTTGAAATTTCCTATGATGCTCTTATTTTAAATTTTTGGGAAAACACTTGACGTTTTTTTCTACACTTCACAAGAAGACATACTCGTAGGCAGACGAGGAACTTTTAAATATTTTTCAGAAAGTATTGATTTTTTTGTCAGCTCTTTTCAGTATTTTCTTTAATTTAGTCAATTACTATTTGAACTAATTAACAGTCACGTAATTTCATAAAGTTTCATTCTTCTAATTTTTTAGGATATTTTGTTTATCGTCGTTTCATTTATGTTTAAAATCCAAAGTCTTTTTACCAATTATTTTTTATTTCGGAAAGTCACATTTTTTTTAGATATTTAGAATTTTGAGAAATGAGCTGATTCTTTATCAAGTTTGTAAACTATATTCTTTGTTTCATTGCTAAGAATATTGTTTCTTTATTTTGTTGTTATCATCCTAAAATAGCTGAGGTTTGGGCTTTTTCATCTTATTTTGTTAGTAGTTCGGATACATTATATGATGGTTTGATTTCATCTCGAATATGTTCAAGTTATCAAAATCTTCACTTCATACAAAAATAGATATTAGTTAATTGTCTACTTTTAATTATTGTGTAATTTATGTTTAAATATTCAAATTGATAGTAAAGAAAAACAAGGGTCAAAGTTCTATCTAAAAATTAACCTAGTGTATTTAAATTTACATCTTTAGATAAAAAAAAAAGATTGTCACTTTGTCATAAGTGCAGATGCAGATATGATTGAATCCCATTATTATCAACGGCTAAACGGAATTATCGAGATAGAATAAGCACTCTTTGACATCTTATACAGCCTAACAGAGAGTAAAATTGAAACATAGCAATTGACATTACTACTTATTCACCAGAGATTTGGAATGTTTGCTGACATTAAAATATTGAAAAAATCAACGGCACAATTAATAATTGTGTTTATGACACTAGCAAAACAGTGCTATAAATACAAATATTATCTGTGTGTTTTTTTTTTAAGATATTGGCATTTTATGAAATACTCTGTTCATTTGCTAAATGTTTGTTTTTCGAAAAAAATAATGTAGAATTAAGAAAATGATATGTAAAAAGGATATTGATAAAAAGTGTTCAACATAATATTGAAAGAAATGAAAGATAAAATCCATATTAAAAACAATTTATTCAAAACGGTCATCTATTTTAGTCCTGACTAGACATAATCTTATTTGACTTCATTGATAAGACAAAAATCGTTAAGCCAATGATATATTGGCGCAAACAAAAATTTGTAATAGCAAAGCCAATGTTGTAATGAACAGTGAAGGCCTGGTTGCTAAGTGAAACTATAAAGTTCATGCAGCAATTGGATTTTCATTGACTAATCAATATTTTTATTACAGAAAAAGAATAAAACATAAAATTTATTATCAAATTAACATTGAAAACAAAATTGAAATTCATATGAATAAATTATTTTAAACCATTACTAACTTTTATTTTGTATTCTTTTTTAATGACTAAAACCAGAATCTATGATATTTTTTATCATCTATCTATTTATTTATCTATTTATCTAGTAAATAGTAAATAAATCCAAACCTGGAACCGGCGGCTACTGGTGACTGCTAGTTTCACAATTTGAAATTATTATAGAGAATTTTATGTAAAATTCTAAATAGTCGGCTTTATTTAATTGATTGATATTTTACATATCTTTCATTTGAAATATTATTTGTTATTTATTCAAGAACAAACAATAGCTTTGGCCATAAAACATTAAGCAGAATTTTTATTTGACTTAGTATTGTCTCACACATAAACATTATTAAGTAAAACTGAGAAAATAAACTTTATCGTTGCTTTACTTTGTTGATTAATTATAGAATATATTCTACAAGTATGGAATAAAAAAATAAAATCATTGCAAAGGTGTGTATTTCTATTATAGTAATAGCAAAACAACACCTTAGTCTTTTGGTCGCTAATTGTTAATATTGCTTTAGGCTATATGACAAATTGAGAATTGGTGTTAGTGTTATTTAAAAATCAATAAAATTGAGAATGATAAAATTAAAATATTTATTTCAAAGTGTTAATTTTATAAAACAAGCGAGAAATAGCGGTTAACCAGAAAAAAATTGTTTGATTACTCATTAAATGAAGGATAAGCTAATTACACCTGAAACCTTAAATATTAATCCCGCTCTTGGTTAATTCTCCAACATAATTCCTTCAAGATGCTGATAAAATTGATAAACAGAACTTTGAGATAAAAAGAGCAGAATGTTAAATCTAAGCTTCAGGGATTCAAATACTAATACAGATAGAAAGTTTAATGAAAAGTAAATAACTCAAAACAGACGAGTCTAATATTTTTATCCAAGCAAAATATTGTTTCATCATTATTACAAAACTCTTTCAGTATTGCCCTGTTTTGCTTGGGTTACTCCTTTTGTGTTCGTGTTTTTTTTGCAAATACATTTTTTTACTTTCTACGAACAATGTTGCAATTTTTTTGAAAGACGAAAATTTTAGTCAACTGCAGTTATATTGTCCTTTGTCCTGTGTCCTCCACACGTTATTTTCCGGACTATAACCATATCGGCCTTCAGCCCCAAATATATTACAAATTCATCAAAGTAAATCCAATATGTATATTTTTACTTAGTCGAGCATAAATCAAAATTAGACATAATAGCTTTTTAACGTGCTTATTAAATTCCTGGATTCTGTAATTAGTGTTGCCCTTCCCTTAGGCGAGTTGCTTCTTGAGTTAATGAGCCCTACCTGCTCAAGGCAGCTAAAGATAAACGAAATGGTACAGACAGGGATTTGAACTCGTTTAATACGATTCTCGAGTCCTAGCTTTTGCCAATGCTCTACCTCCGATGCCCAGTAAGTACTTGTTTAAACTAAATAAGAAAAAAGAATGCGATTTCATGTTCAATGAATGTAAAAATATGAAGTGCTACAAATTTTCTTAACTTTGCATTTGAAAGCGATTGAGCGCCAAAATAGTCACTCTAAATAAGTATTTATTACATTAGTTTGGTATAAACTGTAATAAACTACAAATATTTGATATTATTTAAACTTTGTCATTGATATAAATTGTCCATTAAAGTGTGCCAAGTAAATTAGTTAAAAAGGTTAGATAACCACGAAGGATGTCTTATTGGGGACGTAGATAGGCAGCCTGACTTGGGAATAGTAACACGCGAGCACTAATCCCTGGCGTTCGGTCTACACTCACATTTTGAGTAATTTCTTGGTAAATGTATGAATCCCTAAATTCCCTCCTGCTATGGATTATATAGTTCGAATTGTTTAATTTAATAAAAAAAACTACTTGTGTACAAAACAACGTTCATGAAAAATAACACTTCTCGACTTTAAAATGCCGTTTAACAAAAAGGGAAACAAATAAATCACCATAATTATTTTAGCTCTCAATTTTCATTTCAAATTAGAATCAACAAATATTTGTTAGAAATAGGAAGTCCTAAGTTAGTCTTCAATTTTTATGAAGATTTAGTTTAATACCACCAATAAAGAACATTATGATAGTATGAATACAAAAACTAGCTTAATAGCCATTAGCATTCAGACAAGTACTTTTCCACTGTTTGTAAAGTATAATCTACATCCAAGAAGGTTCCAACAATTTTCACATAAATAAGATGTGGCAGATGATGACACAATGACCTTAAAGCTACTACAATAGAGATAAAAAATTATGTGGATCAAAAGTTTAACAATTATTCAAAGATTAATGTTAAGATTTTAAATAAGTTGCATATATTCTAATTTTGTGAAAAGTGTTTATTGGCACAATGCTGAGTTAAACTGAACACGTTTACTTGCAAAATTTTATTTAAATCAAATATAAAAGTGTTTGAATACAAAAAAAAGTTAAAAGCATTTTGATATAATTTTTGATATTATTATATTATGCAATAGATCAGTTAATCTTCTTTATATTGTGTTTGAACAAAACTGTTAAGAAAAAATGATTAACAACAACTTATTTTTCATAGAAATAATTTTCCTACATATATTCTAATTCAGAGTAAAGAAGCAACCTTGCCTGCCTTACACTACAACTTTGCTCATTATTTTTATTAGAATTTTTTTTAATTACTTAAAGTCCTCACAAAAAAACGTAATGCGTTTCAATTAGACTTTTAATGAGAAATTAAAGTGCATTGGTTTTATCTTGCAACCCATTTAAGACTTTATAATAACAATGTTCAATTATTTGGAAAATACGATTTTTACTATGAACTTTTAATAGAGAGTCGTCGCTTTTCTTTCCCGTTTTTAGTTCAGTGTTGAAAATCACGATAAACATAATTAAAACCAAGCAGCTCGTTGATTAACAGATCTTGATAAATCTAGATTTTAAATGATTTCTAAATGCCTACTGAGTAATAAGATTAACTAGTTCTTTCTCATTCATTCATTTTAAAATGGTAAAATTCAACAAATACATACATATTCTTATTAGAAAGCGTTCTTTACTTGCATATATTATTATTAAAGCATTTAAAGTTGGATGTGTGTTATATTTTAAACGAAACTTCAGCTTTTAATCGATATTTTCCGACGGAGGGCTTCGTATTGAGCAACAAGTTAATCTATGTGTATCCAATTTCCCTTTAATTCAATTACAGATTTGATAATTCCTTTGGGCGTCAGTCCTTATCAATATCTTTACAAATACAGGAATATCATTTAAACAAGAAATAAATTACCATGTTTGGTTTCCTACAAAGTAAGCAATAAAAATTCGGAAATCATATTTTGCTAAGAATCATGATAGACAGAGTGTCCATAAGTCTCTATCACTGTAAATTATTTTTCATTTTGTGACCTACACTGAGGTTAATTAAAAACAAAGAATCGAACGAACTACTCTCCCTCCGAGAACAAACACAGATGTTGTAAATTTTTGAGAACATATTAACATCAAACTAATATTAAGGAAAATACCATCATTGATAGCTGTTTATTGAAAATTAAAATAAGAATACTATTTCGCGTCATCACTGTAAGCTTCATAGTCATCATTGTCAGGGTGATCTTCACTGGGATCGTTTTTATCAATTTTATCTGCAGCACAGTATTTTGTACACTAACAGCTCTTATTTTGGGTGTAGTTACAAAGATTGTCTCATTGCACCTTATTCTGGAGACTCGTTCCGTCAATGCAATTATTTTCTTACATTTTTCAAAAAAGTTTACGAAATCCATTAAAGACTCTAGACCTAGTACATTACTTACTTGTAATTTTCAAATTTCCATTCGTATCATTCAAAGGCTGATATGGTTGGATTTTCATAAATTAAAACCTTGGGCAGCCCTCGCTGCAAGAATCTCCCTTTTGATTCCAGCTTTACCATCATATAACTCATTTACGTAGAATTCATGATCAAATTCCTTGAATGCAGGACACTATTCTTTCTATTTCCATAATAAGTTTAGAGCTCTTTTGATTAATTGCTGTAAAAAGAGCTGACAAATAGGGGTAAAATCCTTTAAAAAGGTCTAAGCTTTTACAGGGAAATCTTGAAATGACCTCACAGCAATTGAAGCTGTTTGCCGAAGTGAGACATGAAACAGACAAAAGTTATATGTCTAAATGTTTTTTGAGAGAGAGACAGACAGACAGAGAGACAGAGAGAGAGACAGAGACAGAGATATGAGATGAAAAAGAAAAGAAAATATATTAAACTCGGTGTGAAACAGTTAAAGAATTTTTCAATTGAAAAACAATCATGAAATAATATGCTTTAAACGAATAGGGGTAAAATCCTCTAAAAAGGTCTAAGCTTTTACAGGGAAATCTTGAAATGACCTCACAGTATTTGAAGCAGTTTACCGAGCAGGTTTGGGTGAGACTATGAAGTAATCAATAATAGAGTTGTGTAGTAAATGAACATGGTTTGTTATTTCAAAGATTTTGAAGCATTATTTGGCACCTACAAGATGCGGGGTGGGCTCGGATTGAGCCAAACAATTATTTAGCCTAGTATAAGCCAGTTTATTTTTATTTGGGTCAGGATATTTGGTAATATGCATGTAAATAACTCTGAATCTTTCGCTACTCAATTGCGTATTATAGAGGTTTCTGAAGAGAGATATATTTACCTTCAGACTTGTTGGTTTATGGTTTATAATATAGACAATGTTGAATTAGTGCTTTGTTGCATTCGTGGTTCAGCATTGTTTTTTTTGATAAAAAAAATGGACGGATCACTATATATAAACGATAAAATAATAAAATATTTTCTGCTCATAACAGAATATTTTAAGCAAATTAATACATTTTGACAATTTAGGTGATTCAACTTTTAAATGTCTCAAAAAGGATAATGATTTCAGATAAGTATTTAAAAAAAACATCTTTAAAAGTATTTTACCTAGGAGTTATTTAAATTGTAAAAATGTTTTCTATAAACACACACGCAAAAGAGTTTTATATTCTTTTTACAATTTTTTATACCAACGGAAAAAGTTTATAAAAAAGACACAATAAAAAAATGATATAACCTTTCAATAATTTATTTATATTTTTTCCTTCTACTTATATGTTTCATTTTATATTTTTAATTATATTTTTTGTACTAATGACATTTATTTGGCTAGTATTGATAAATTATATTTAATTTTACTTTGTCTTCAAAACTTTGCAGTCGGCAAGTGCAATGTGTTCACAAAATGAAAAGGAGAGTAAAGTTAATCAACAATTATTTACAAAAAAAAAGGAACAATATTGAAATGAGAAGCAAGGATGATTTGATTAACACTTGATTATATTCGAGCAAAAAATATTTCGTGGTGAATTTGAAAGTTTTGATCAACAAATATTGACTGATTAGAATGCTTTTTAAAATATGGAAATTGTGTGAGGTCAATGTACTTGGGAGAGGGGAGCTGCAAAATGTGGCGAGGGGGAGAGGAAAAGGTGAAAATTGTAGGTGATGAAAATTGGGTAATGGAGGAGGGAAGCGCTATGAGAAGCAGAAAGAGAGAGAGAGAAAAGAGAGAGAGAGGGGGAGGGAGGGAGAGAAACATAAGCAACCGAGAAGTGAAATAAGTGCAGGGGGGGCATTGAAAAAATGTACGTGGGGAAAAAAGCGAAAGACTAAGATACAAAGTGAGACATGAAACAGACAAAAGTTATGTGTCTAAATGTTTTTTGAGAGAGAGAGAGAGAGACAGACAGAGAGACAGAGACAGAGATATGAGACGAAAAAGAAAAGAAAATATATTAAACTCGGTGTGAATCAGTTAAAGAATTTTTCAATTGAAAAAAAATCATAAATAAAAATAGACAAGAATGAATGAAACTTTAATAACAAAAAAGTCATAATTGAATTCGAAAAGCCTACAATTTCTCAACTGTGTGTTTTATGCAAAGATATAAAAGCTTTGTTCTTAAACTTTAAGTGCATGCCATATTTCTTTTTAATTGTTTTAATTTCTTATTATTTCTTTGGTAATTTTACGATTCTGTTTTAGAGTTTCAGCTTGTGATAAACCATAATCAATCTTAGATATGTTGTTGCTGTTTAAATATGAAACCAACAGAATCAAGTATTCAGTCGTGATTTCTTATTGGACTTTGACGTTTTTATAAGCACTTACTTTTTTACTGAGAGGATAGTAAATACATATTTCAAGATTTCTATGGGACTTTTTGTTTGATAAAGACAAATTTAATAAAAGGCTGACGAACAAACTAGTCCTAAATCCAAACATTTACTCTCTCCATCTCTCTTAGGTTGTTTTTGAAAATCTATTGTCAAAATATATCGAAAAAAATAAATAATGAAAAGATTTTGTTAAGGGCTTAATTACATCGAGATATTTTTCTTTGATGGTTGATTTTATATTAAATAAAAATGAGAAGCCCTGAATAAAAACTTATTTTCCAATATCTTAATTCTATTACGTTAAGTAAATAAAACGTTCTAGTGGAAATCTAATGGCATTGACAGACAAAATAAAGAATTTTTGTTTGTTTAATTTGAAAAACTTGTTTGGCAAAAAACAATATTTTAGACTGCATTGTTTGCAAAGTAAACGGTCAAATTTTGACAAGTAACAAATTGTTTTCATTTAATTTTACCAATAAATCTAATCAATTTTGAAAAGTAAATACTTTCAAGAAGAAAAAAACTAACATTTGCTTGTTAGAGTTAATATATTAAAACTAATTATTTATTTGTCCTATTCCGATTAAACGAAACAAATGATAAAATAATGGTTTACCAATGAAGTAATATCATTTAAATGTCATCATTAATAAACGAAGCAGGAAATATTGCAATAACGTCAGAGAGGGAAAATGCCCAGACATTTTAAGATTTTTAATATTATTTCTTCAAGTCAAATCTTTAATGATAAAACCTCAAGTCAAAGAGATATTATTAATCTAATATTATGGCAAGTAAAATACCAAATATCATTATTGCCTTCCGTTTACGCATCAAATAGGCACAGTTTTTTTTTAAAAACTGCGTTCTTATTTAATGGTTTAAAATCAACCTGTCATCCTGTTACAAAGGCTACTAAACATGCTTACCTTTTATTTAGATTAGAAATTTTAATAAAGTATCAAAAACTTTGAAATAAAAACAACTCTTTGAATTTTAGCGTGTCTAAAATTATAATTAAAAACATTCTGACTGTTTAAGTCTCTATATTTCAAAATTCCTGTTTAAAAAAAGACCATATTTTATAATATTGTTATCAAATTTCCCTCCCTTTACAGAAAAACCCGATTAGATATTGAAATGCTATTTTACCAGCGCAAATCCAGAAATAAATCTTTTTTAAGTTTTCTTTTATTTGCAAGTTATTATTGCTCACCTAATTATGTTCCTATTAAAAAACGTGACTGAGATAATTTATCCTACAAAAAATGGCTCAGTAACACGGAAACTTCAGCAGTCAAACTTATGAAATGTCAAGGATAATGGAAAAATACAGAAAGTGGTTTTCAAGCTAAAACATATTTGATAATTGGATAAACCGTAGAAAAAATAAAAGGCAATTTGAAATAAATTCTGATTGCATTTGATAAGAATCCAATTAAAAACAAAGGGAGTTAACAAATTGTTTAACTAAACGCATGTGGCCATCTTTTGGGAAATTATAAATGGTTTATAAAATCTATAAAGCGGGAAAATTGTTTCACTTGAGTTTTTAAAAACATTGAAGTCAACTTGCAGTTTGGAGTTTTTTTAATTATAGATCAAATCATAATATAATTAGAGAATTTGTCTTGGAAATAAGGATTCGTCCACCATTGGTCAGCAATTGCCTACTGAATATAATCTAATAAGCGGTATACAGGGAACATTTGGAAGGGATATACATACTTAAACAAAATGGATTAAAAAATATATATTCTGTTTTAAACTAAATTTCAGTTTGCTTTAGTGAAAAAAAATATTATTAGGAAAAACAGGATGGCTCTATTCTGAATCAGGATATTTCTCTTGTTTTAATTTTAGTTTTATTTGATTGTTTTGCTTCAAATCTTTATTGAGGTCATATTTATTAGGCATTCAATATACTTCCTTATTTCTTCATTTTTGTCAGCGACGATGGAGCATTGGTAGAAGCTCGGGCTGTGAGGTCGTGTTATGCGAGTTCAAATCCCAGTCAAAACCATTACTTTCTCTTTAGCAGCCTCGGGCCTTCGGGAGAGCAGTTCATCTAGGTGAAGGATAATACCGAATATATAATGCCCGGGTAAGAGCACGTAAAAAATGACCTTGTGCCAAACTTGGGGGTGCTCACCAAGTAAATCTCATATTTATTGATTTCATCGTATGTATAATACTTATGCAATACGTCGACAGACCTGTATCACCGTTCGCAGCTCATCAAGACGGCTCCGCAAACAACGATCTAGTCAGGATCGAACGTGAACTGATAGAATGTTGGTCCGACGTCAACCTATATAGGATCAGGACTTTATTGCCGGTATCATTTTATAATGCACATCCGCCATCAGTAGGAGCTTTACCTTTATAGTTATATCAAATAACAGACAGACA
>JAUZSX010335981.1:0-10803 GCA_034780655.1 Idiosepius hallami
AAAAAATGAATTATTAAATAAATAAAACAAATTATTCAATCGTATTTATGCGAGTTCTAATCCCAATACCTCATGGGAAAGGTATATATCTACCATATATTTTTTACCGTGGCTTAGAACACAACTAATCATTATTTTAACCGAGGTACATTTATATGAGAGCTCGACATCAATAGTTAAAAAAAATAAATTATTAAATAAATAAATAATTAAAACACAAATTTCTCAATCGTATTTATGCGAGTTCTAATCCCACTAGTTCTTGGAAAAGCTAAAAATAGTATATATTTTTTACCATGGCTTAGGACAGAACTAATCATTATTTTTTACCCAGGTATATTCCCACGAGCGCTCGACATCAATAATTAAAAAAAATAAATTATTAAATAAATAAATAATTAATAAAACACAAATTATTCAATCGTATTTCTACACCCTAATTAGCATATTGTAATTGATCTCCCGCGTGTCTTAAATAAATTGATAATTCACTTTCTACTTCTCCTACTTTCACTTTCTACTTTTTCTGTTATTTAATTTTTCTTCTTTTTTTCTCAACTTTTTACTTGCGTCTGCGATTTCTTGATAATACTAATGAATAATTTTACTAATTAGTAACTTTGCGTTCAATATTCATTTTCGGTGTTTATCATCATCATCGCCATGAACATCATCTTAATCATCATCATCATCATCATCCCCAAGAATTACACTGAGGATTCACAAAAAAAAAAAAAAGAAAATAGAGGAAAGAGGACTGGCGAATTATATTAAGAACCTCGACCCTACAACCAAGTCATATGTAAGAAAACAAGAAAAAAATTGAATCGTTTTTATTCAATTTTTCCTCGTTTTCTCCCAAGAGAGTCATTGAAAAGAAAAAAAATTTTTTTTATGAAACGCGCCAGAATATCTATCTATCTATCTATCTATCTATCTATCTATCTATCTATCTATCTATCTATCTATCTACCTATCTATCTATTAATCATCAGGTCGAAAGCCTCTCGACCTGATGAACGCATAAGTGAGAAACTGGCAGTTGTCGACTCCCATTGACTCTGTGTCTACACTTAACTGATACATATATATGAGAGAGAGTTAGTTAGTTAGTTATATTTTAAGGATTCTTTTGGAAAGTATTATCTTTATTTTTTTACTTAATATTTCAACTTCTCCTGAAGTTTTTTTTTAAAAGCCTTTCAAATAAAGAAGAATCTTAATCCAAATAAATGTCCTGTGTTATTTTGAAGTCTTTATCCAAAGCATTCAAATATTATAGTAAGCTAAAGTGGCCAGTTACAGAAGTTTCTGTCTCTTTTAAATCAAATATAACAAAGAAAGGATGAAAAGAAACGTGTTTTTTTTGCTTTTTTTGTTGAAGATGATGAGCAGTAGCTACTTGGCTCCTTCATCCTGCAGTACACTCTCACATATTGCAAACATTTGCAAAAGTATAGACCAATGACAATGATCTAACTGTGAGATCAATTTGTCTTGCATTTGGTAACATCTACTAAGATTAGAATTTTCTTGGCAAGCAATATCTTAACCAGTTTTCGAATGTTCTTCTAATCTTTTAAAATGGTATCTTAACTGATTTAAAGGGCTATGTCATTAAATGAATCGATCAAAGGCTCTCTATTTTTTTTTATTGTTCCAAAATGATCCCTTGGCCATAAACTGCTAGTTAATCTGGTTCTATTCACAATGCTTCAAAAATTGTTTTTCTTTTACTTCTAAAGACACAAATTTATTTATTTTTTTTTTTTTTAATTCTAATGCTGTTCGTTTTCAGAATAATAATTTTGCCCAGGAATTGATCATCAACATTTCTCTGAATTGTCAAGCATCTATTTACAGATGGATGAACTGGGTGTAGATTGGAGGTTTTTGTACTGAACCAAGGTTCAAATCACTGATCTTTCACACTTGGCCATCGATGCCAATTAAATCAGAGTGAAAGAAATAAAGGCCTTGAAAGAAAACAAATTCCTGCTTTTGCTTTAAAACTAGAGTCAATGAGTTCATGCTTTAGGATCTTTGATAGAATTTTATCTAAGAAAAAAAAAATTAATATTTTAAAGATTTCTATGTTGTAAATTTCTTATTTAAAAAAAAATCAAAGGTAACACACAAAAAAAGTAAAATTTAACATATAGAGTAGCCCTAAACCCAAAATGCTTAAATTTGCATTTAGTATTCATAGTATGGAAAGATATGTCTTTTAGCATTAGGAATTCAATATTCATTTCTTCTCCGAGGAATTTAGATGGAGAGGAAGTTCAGGATCAAAATGTTATATAAACATTTTGGTTTATTAATAATGAGTTAAATATCTGGTTAAAAAATGTGAATCAGATTATGCTGAAATACAGTACCATAATTCAGATTTATTCTCAAATATGATTATTGCACATAGTTTTATGAAATATAAATAAATGATAAAATTTAAATGAAGAATAGGATTTCTTCCATATATTTTCCTTTAATGTCTTTCATTAGGCAAACAATTTCAAAGTGATTCTGAAATGATTATTGATGATTCTAAGCTAAAACTGCAAATGAATTTACAACGTAAGAATCCTAATATTAAATCAAAAACTTCTTGACCTATTTTTTTTTTATATTGAAGTTTTTTTTATATTTGTATACAACAATCTAAAAGAAATTGTAATTTCATTACTTGAGGGAATGGGTAAGCAGTTTGCTTTAATGATATGCATGTGGGAATCCCATTTATCCCATTTTTGTTCATAATTGAACTATAATCCATCTAGCTTTGGATTAAATTTTGCATATTGTGATATCCAAAAACTGTGTGAACAGAAAAAAACAATTATCCAAAAACTGATGGTTCTTGGCCTTAAATGATGAAAATAAGTTGATTTGTCATAAAACAAACAAAAATATTAGTTGTTAAATTCAAACAAATGTTTAATAATGAATTTTTCTTTATTTTATTTTGAATAATGAATGAACAATATGTAATGATGATTGTTAAATAAATCAAGTAGCAGTGCATATGCTAGGCTAAAAGCAATCTCCTGAGTTATCTCAAATATACTATACGAGTACTGATACTTAAAATTGTTTGCCAAGATCAGTAACTAAAATGATTACATAACTATTAATAGAAATTGCAACAGGTCAAAGATTTAAAAATGTTAATGGCAATGATATAGTAACATAATTCTTTCAAGTTAGGTTTAAGCACTGTTTTTTTTTTCTGCAAGGGATGACAGAATTAGGTGGTATGTTTTTAAATCGGTTATACAAATTAATTTGTTTCTGTTTTTCAGAAAGAGAATAAACATTATTCACAGAGTCATCAATCCTTCAATATTAATAATTATATATATATATATTTCACCATTATTTCAATTATATATAGATTTCACCATTATTTTTCTAAAAACAAAAAACCCTATTTTAAAATTTGACCATCTAATGTCTGCTGAATATTAAGCTCTGTCAGTGCTTTACTTGACTTCATGAGAATGACTGAAATTCTATACCTGAGAGTATAGGTTTGAAGAAAAAAAAGAATCTGTGGAAATTCATGAGGAAAATATTGCATGACCAATAATTTAAGGGATACAGACGTCTTGATTCTTTGTTTGCTTTTAAATGGTTTACTTACACATTCACTAGTGAAACATGTGTTAGAATTAATTCAATTAAAAAATACCCCACTGAAGATGGCTCAAACCTTATTGACTATTTGAATAAGAACAAAATAGTTGAATCTTGAGTATTGAATAATCTGGTAATGCTCTTTAACTGCACCCTCAGGTGGCAATATGTATGAATACCTATTCATACATACATTATACATATCAGCACATAAGGGTGCAGATAAAAAGTAATACTGAAAATCATATTGGAATCTTATTACACAAGTTCAAATCCTAGTCAAAACCTTCACATTCCCTTTTAGCTGCCTCGGGCATCAATTCGAAGTAACTCGTCTAGGTGAAGGGCGACATTCATTAGAAAAGTTCCAGAGATGCAATGAGCACATAAAACTTACCTTGTGCCTAACCTGGTTTGATGCTTGACTAAGTAAATATCCACAAGAGAACTGAAGAAATTATTGGAAGCAAGGAAGGTATACATATATGCTGTTACCAATGACAACATGGAGCCAAGCTGAGTTTGGTATACAATGGACATTATTAAGAGAAAAGGAACACTGTTTCTATCGTGACAAAAAAAAGGCTGATAAGTATCAAAGAACTTTGCTTATTGATGTAGCTTTTGATTCAATCAAAAATGGCCAGTTGAAATCTATGTAAGAAAATTTAAGCCTAGATTTTGTATTCAAAGGAGGTGTTCACTATTTATACCTTATTTGTCAGCCAGTTCAATTTTCCACATAGGCAGATTCCTTATATCAAAGTAGTCACTATGTGATCCAATACCAACTTCATATTTCTAAAGTAGGCCTGCCTGAAGAATTCCTGACTGACAATGGCATGAAGTAAGTTGTAACCTCAGGAGCTTCAGAATGTTTGTTGAGAGAGCAGCTATTTGTATTTCTGATGTGGATTTTGGCTGTCAGGAAAAAGTATTATGGAGACAACTCCATTGGTCTGTCAAGTGGATCTTCTCTGGAAAGCAATGCACTAGAATGAGATAGCTGCCTCAAGTGATAGTAAAAAGTGTGCCATTGATGGATGACAAGAATGACTATTCAATCAATCATGACCTTGATCATTTTATGAGCAACAATGATGACAATTGCTCTTGGCAGGTCATAAAAAAACCCACTTCTTGAAGCAAATGAATCTGCAAGTATTGCTTCTTTTGAAAAAGAAACAAATAGAAAAATCTTCATATGCAATGATGATAATAGGAAGAACTTATCAAGGCATACAATCAAAACTAATGCATTTAAAAAGTAGTTTTTGTTAGTTTATTTTTTTCAAAGGAATAGCAAATAAATAATATCAAACTAAGTTAGTGTTGAATTTTATTAAAGGAAATAAAAATAACCAAATGAATGAAAAATCTTAGCAAAAAGAACCATTTTTTTTATTGATCTTATAAGTTTTTGCAACCAGAAGTTTTACCTTTTTTTAAAAAATTATTTAAATAAAATAAAATAACAAATTGATCAACTGGGTTTTAAATTTGCATATCATGATTCGGAAGTCAGACAGTTATCCACTGCTCTTAGTGGACCTCTCCTTTCTCTTAACATATTTAAAAAATATATAAAGACTTAAAAAAAAAAAAGCTTAAAGAAAATAATCTTTGTATTTCCAAAACCCTAATTCTACAATGAGTTAGTAAATCACTTGGACTAAACATCTAACCCAAAGAGACTCTAAAATGGAACCAGGTGGCACCAGCCCCTATACCAGGCAAAACTATTTTTTTAAATGCAACACAGAATTCCAAATGATGAACTGAAACCTATCTCTAACTCTTTTGGACTTTTTATCAATAATCATCAATTTAGTGTGCTTATGCGTTTTTGTTCTGAACATTTCCAAGTCGAAATGGCTATTTGTCTAGCCAATTTCCTTTACTAATTCAAGTCATTAATTTTGCTAACCCTCAGTCAGCTTCTGTCACTTGTATATTTTTTATTAGGAATTTTTTTCTATCTAATCTAATTTCTAGTTATTGTTTTATCAATTACTAATTAATAACCAGCACCCTCTGACTCTGTCACAAATGTACATCACCCTACTATTTTCTAAGGAAGCTCTACTGTGCCATAACCCTGTTACAAATTTATTTTCACCTTTTTTTTTTTTAATTCACTTTCTATATAGGCTATGTTGTCAGTACGAAAAAAAACACTTTTATTCGCCTGTTAATGTCATGGTCATCATTTTATTCTCTTTTTAAAATACTTTAAAATCATAAACTTTTCCAGAGTTTTCCCAAACAAAATTTCGATGTAAATATAGGGATATATTAGATTATAATTTTTTTTCCCCCATGGACAAAAGACCTTGTAGTGAAAATAAGGCAGTTTTCATTTTACATACAAACTTGCTATGCCTTTCCTTTTCTCCTATACTTCCACATCAGTCCAAGAACTATCAGTTCTAAAATCCATTATCCCTGTCTCTCACTTCTTTTCTCTCTTTTTCTAACTCTTTTTGACTAATCCCAACTGCTCAGCAGCTAGAATCAATTTCTCAGGAGAATCCACACCAGCCACATTAAAGGGCAACCCTGATTACAAAAAGCCCTGTGATATAATGAGTCTTGTTCCTAACTTGGGTTGGTGGTCGGATAAGTAAATATATCTAATAAAGCAAATCAGGATAATAGCTAAATTTTTTATTAATATTTTTTTTTCTGTTTTTCTTCCTTTTTTTTTTCTCAACTTTGCTTTTTGACAACTGGACCAAAGCAGTTGCCACCTGAATAAATTTTGGTTAATCCAATCTTTAGCAATACATGTAATTTATTTAAAGAAAGAGAGAAAAACGTGTGATAAGGAAAACCTTAAACATCTCTTCCTTGTTGATGTCCAAAACCTGAAAAGCTTTTCTAAAAGTAGTTTGAGAAAGAGAGTAGAGTCAAAGAAAGAGAGAGATGAAATAATTTTGTCTTTCTTTTTCCAGCAATTTTATTGGTATAATAATATTCAATAACCCTTTGGTTGGTGTTAGATGGCATTTTTCTTTTAATGCTGTTTAAACTCAATCCTTTTGACAATTCCTTTAAAGTAATTTTCTGTTAGGATAAAAAGATGTACCCTAAAAAAAAAACAAAAAAACTTCTGACTGTTTTTTACTGAGTAAGATGATGCCAAAAAAAGTGAGAGTGGATTGAGTGAGTCCATGTTTTTTTTTTTATTGTTAACTTGTTTTGTTTTTTCTTTGATTTAATTTCATTTTATCTGTTCAATCACTAAATGCAGGCAAAAGTGTCTTAAAAAATCGGTCAGCTCTGTAGAAATATCTGTTCTGTTCTACTCATTCAGATAAGACAATATTACACCTAGGAAGGACTGAAAGGTGATATTTTTGAGATGTACTTAGGAAAATGATGGTGAAACATGGGGATCTGGTTTCCATGATGATATTAGGAATCTTTATATTGGTCAAAAATAAAAGCAATATTTTTTTCCAAATGCTTCTTTTTATTGTTTTTTCTTGCATACCATAGATAGGCAAAAGCAAAATTTAGTAACCTGTCTTTCCCAACTAGATATATTTAGGTCAATTGAATGATATATCATAAGAGACCTTAAGAATACTAAGGGGTAGCAATTTTTCAAACTGAAAGTTGTAATAAAGTTAAACTGAGGTACCAATGTAATTTAACCCTTTTTTCATTGAGAAACTTTTTTTTACTAGTGTGAAAACGTATCAAATACAACAAAGGAGGAATGTAGACCTAGAAATTCACCTTAGTCCGTTTGTCTGTCCATACTTTTCTAAAAAAAAAAAAAAAAAGTAAGCCTTTTAATGTTTTTGAATTTTGCATAAACCTTAGATAAGACATGAGTAAAGAAGTAACATGGCAAATTTTCTAGAGTGTGTTTTTGAGGAAAACTGACTAAAAATGAAGCTTTTGTACTGATTACAAAAATTGATGCCTTGTAAAACTCTCTGAAAAGTTCTACAAAAAAATTAAATAGAAATTAGTTACTTATGGATAGCTCTTGGTTGTGTCCAAGGGGCTTTTTAAGGGCTTAAATACCCCCCTTTTTTTTTTTTTTTTTTTTTTAGTCTATTTCATCCTTTTTTTTCCAAAATTTGATATTTATATCTATTTAGCTGTTTTGCATGATGCTAAACTCAAATTTAGCTTTTCAATCCCACTTATTTGTTGTCTTCATTGAGGATGCAGCAGTGGTAAAAGCTTTGATTCTGGAATATTTCAGGAGTTCAAATCCCAGTCAAAACCATAACATTTACATTCAGCTGTCTCTGGCAGATGGAGCTCATTAACTTTGTACAATAACTCATCTATATTTAAGGATAATACTTATTCTAATAATATAGGTAAATGAGACCTGTCACTTCTAAGGGAATAACTCATTTAGGTGAAGGTAACACCGAATGCAAAAAACCCGGGTAAGAGCACTTAAAATGGTCTTGTACCAAACTTGTGTTTTTCTTTAAGATGATCTATGATGATACTGTAAATAGATAAAACCTTAACTGGCAAAAATTTTATTGTCGAAATATTTAAAAAAAAAATTTTACTGTTTATTAGTTTATTAAAATTTTGTATGCAGCAATAGTGCGCAGTAACTTTTTTGGACACCCTGTAGAATGGAATAGAAATCTTGATTACTTTTGTGCCATTTGGTTTATTTTCTCTTTTTCTTTTACTTGCTATAACCATTAATATCCTTCACAAGAAAGGCAGTAATATTTATTAATCCTTCATTACTACAAATTGATACAACCAATTTTACACCAGATTTTATTTTTTAGAATTCTGTACACTTCTAAGTGTTAAATAATTTATTTCAATATTTTATTTCATTTCTTATTTTTACTGCAGAAGAAAACAATTTTTTTTGTTAAAAACTGATTGTTTGTAATGTTGCTTTAATTGTAGCATGAACGTCCTGCATATTGTCCTTGAGTTTGTTTGTTTTCCTTATTTTTCCAATGCTAACTTAGATTTGGTGCATCTTACTAGATTCTTCATTGACTGATGTATGTATGGTTCTATTATCTTTCACAAATTCATTTTAAATAGAAACCATAGAAAAACTCCTATCATACTGTGACACCTTTTTCTCCTCTCAACCTCTTGATATTTGCTGTGTTAACATTAACATTATGTTGTAATTTACTCATATAGTCAATAATTTCTCTCTTCAAAATTCCCAATACTAAATCAAATATTAAACTACTTGCTCTTCTGCAAAAATAAATCAACTGTTAACTCTTAATTAATCTGTTAATTGTTAGAGAAATATTTTTATGGTGTTTTTCTTTCCTTTTGTGACAGTGTTAGAATAAAAAACCTATTTAGAGTGAGACCTACAAAGCTAAGTAGCAAAGGATTTAGTACAAATCAGATCTGTTAATCATTAACAGATCTGATTTGTACTAAATCCTTTGAAAATTTGGTTCATTAAATTTAGTTATGTCATTAACTTAATGACATAACTAAATTTAATGAACCAAATTTTTTTAGCTTTAATTTTTTATTTTGAGATTAAGAAAAATGAAGATGTTGCTTTCTTTAGATCTCATCTTATGAAAATAAATAGCATAGAGTAAACTAAGACCACTAAACTTGCTTTATTCATCTCCTACTTTTAAAATAATCTTCCTCTTCTCATTTTCTTTATTTCATTGGTATTTTTCAAGTGTTGCAGCACCTATCAATAGAAACTTTGTGTATATAACATGGGGGGGGGGCTTACCTGGTCCAAGGGTCTGGCACTGCAAGGTAGCCCTAATCTTGATTTTATAAAATATCAAACTTTTTTTTAATAAATTGACAAAATTCAAAATCTTATCTTTCATGATTTCTTAAGAAATCTATCTCCCCTTTTTTGCACCAGCCTTTATAATAGAATGTATATGATCATAGAACTGCTTTATGAATCTTTTTCTGCATATGAATGAATATTTGCTGAGAAGAACAAGTAAGGCATACAAATACTTTGTGTCCAAATTTAATCAATCTTTACTTGAATCACTCGTCTTTTTTTTTCTTTTCCTCCCAGACAGACAAGCTTGGCATTATTTGGCCTTGCCTGTCAAGCAAGGGTACTTTGGTTGAACTGTATGCATACATAAACTATGCATCAGTATTTTTAGGCAGATCTCCAGAGTAAGGGATTCTGCATTTTAATCTGATATGTTTCTTTGTTCATATCTTTATCTCTGAACATGCCCAATATTTTTTTTATCTTATTATTATTTTTTTTCTTTCCACTTGTATTTTTTTTTCTTTTCTTCTATGTTCCATTTTATGGCAGTAACTGACTGAGTCTTAGTGCTGTAGTGCAATTTGTTTTTTTTACTTTAACTACTAAGACATTTATTAGGGGAAAGTGTTTGTGTTCATTTTACCCAACCAGAACAATATGGCAGATGTCAAATATATTTAGCCTTTAAAATTGTTTCAATACTTTTATATTTTCAATGTATTTCTTTTTAAATTAAATGTTTAGTTTAAAAATATAAAGGAAAAATAAAATAGAAATCATCAGAAATTGCATCAAGTAGCTCTCATTTTTTTTACTCTTTATTTGCACCCACTCAATAAGCCATCATTTCTTCTTTGAACAGATAAAGGTTCACAAGCCTAATTCTGTAAAAAGTCAGTAATCAATATATTACTTAAAATTAGAGAACTCCTTGAAATTTTCAATTTATATTCTCCAAAAATTGGCATTTAAAGTTTCTGTCCAAAATATCATTATGTATGTTGTTTTTTATGCTCTATTCACTGTGCACTCAAGGAGGACCATGCATGCTTCACTTGTTTATGATGTATTTCTTGATCATAAATTCTACATAAGTTAGGGTTACTTTCGCTCTCATCAAAGTAATGTTTTGAGGCTTTTGGATATTTGTACAAACAAGAAGTTATACATTTCATATAGGTTAAATCTTTAAGACACTGAAAAAATAAAACTTAAAAAGTTCTTTATGAAAATAGATTTATAGTTTTTGATAAAACCTACTATTACGGTAGAAATGCTGCCTAAATATATAAATTTGAAGCAGTCAGGAATAAATGTGTATTTATATATGCATATATATATATATATATATATATATATATATATATATATATATATATTAAGATATATGTATAGATAAATGATATAAATTGACAACACAAAACTGA
>JAUZSX010335981.1:10813-23961 GCA_034780655.1 Idiosepius hallami
ACATGTAGTGGAAAGATAGAATTCTTTTGACATCTATTTCAGTCAACATCAGTGATAATAAAAATGAAGCTCTACTGTATGTAGGAGGAAGATATTCAAAACTTTATCCTCTATGAAGAATAAAATCCTTTTTAATCAGTTAAATGTATGTACTTAGAAACGTAATATCCACCCACATGGATAATGTATAACTTATAAAAATACACGCATATGTTACCATGGGTGATTTGAGTTATCTGATTAAAGTACTGGAGAATGGTTCACTAAGAATAGTTTTTTTCAACAAAATCTGCATTTATACCTTGAAACATGATTCAAATAAAAAAAGAAAAAAAACACAAACAAAAACCTTTGCAATTCGAAGTACTGTAGAACCCACTATAGTAAGCTGTGGGCACAAAGATCTTTATCAATCTTATTTTTTTTATTCTGTGACCTACACTTAGGGTTGGGGGGAAAATAACACAAATAAATGTCAGTACAAATATGAAAGCCATACTATTTTTTTGCAAGTGTAGATGTTGCACATTTGTTAGAATTTTGTAATTACAGCAAAAACTTTAATAAAACTATCAATGATGCAGAAAATACTGTTAAAGCTGAATTCTAATTAATCAGAATTAGGAATAAAGCCAGCCAAATTTTCAGCATCAAAGTTGTAGATTAAGATTGAAATAAGTTCTTAAATACTACTAAATTTCACTTGGGAAGAATTACAGAAATTATTTTATGATTTTATACACAATCTTTTAAAGAAATCCTCCACACCACTTTTACAGGCTTATAAAGGATTTTTTTATCTGATAAAAAATAGCAATATATAATTTTAGATAAGAGCTGATTAAGACTAAGAATGCTTTATAATAAAAACTAGGATTGTCTCTAAAGTTTGCATTGTTGACCTTTTATCTATAATGATGATTCTTTAGCAAGCTATGTCCTATTGATGCTTTTTATCTGCAACCCTCATTTTATTTATTTCTCATTATTTTCCTGGATGAACATTAAATTCTATACATTGGGTTGTTGTTTAAGAGCTATTACACAAATTTACGTGAACAAGGGTGTAAACTAAAAATCTTCTTAAAAATCAATACACAAAATATTTCATGTTTCAAACACCATATGAAACAGCTAAAAATATCTAAGATGATGCATGAACTGGACTATAAGTCATTATTAAGTTAGGAAAATGGTCATACTCGATTTTGAGGGACAAACTAATAACAATACTATAAAAAGATAAGGTTTAACAGTATTAATACATATGGAAAGCCTCGAATGAAGCCATCCAGTGCATCTGCTGGTTGAAGATTGGAGCATTCTATCCTTTAGCTCCTAAATAGCTTATAAGAAGCTGTAAACAATAAGAAAATATTGTTGAAAAAAAAAAAACTAAAATAATAAACTGGCAACTTATTTCACTAGAAGAAAAAAAGGCTTCTCAACTTATTCCCATGTCAGTTAGACAAGATTGTGAATTTAATCATAAAGTAATAATTTAATTTATATATAATAGATGGCAGTTATTCTGAAGATTTATAAGATTATTGATAGAAAGATATAACATTTTATAAGGGGGTATGATGTGTCATTCAGTTCAAAAAGCAAGGATGAAGGAAAGAAAAAGAGGAACGCAAGACAATAAGACACACATAGGGCACTGATTTGAAAAGTGGATTTTAACCTGAAAATATTACCAACAACTATCACCAACACATCATACTGCCTTATAAAACCTTAAATCTTTCTACTATTAATTTATGTGTAAAGTTATGTGGACAATGCCAGGCTGTTCTGCAAATGCTGTATAAACATAGGTATGGATTATTCATTGCTCTTTGTTTTTCTCATATTTTATCATAAAATCTTAAATATGTTGAGCAAGGATGTTTGTTTGTAATTGATACAGCAAGTTTCAAATCCTTAACAATTAGAATATGATTAGTCAATTAGTAAAGAAAAAAACAAGAAATCTGTTGTTTTCGCATTATTATTTAGTGTTGTGGCATTAACTGTGATAATTTGATGGCACTGCAAAACACAATCAAGCTAGGATTCAATTTCATGTCAATATTTCAATTTAGACATTTTTTAACTTTATTACTGAAATGAAACTCTGAACACTCTTTAGCATAAATCTTTTTCATATAACTTACCATTTTCCTAAGCTTCAAGAAATTCAATTTAAATATTCAAACACTGTCTCAAATTCATAGCAGCAATTAAAACTCAGGCATAGACACGCTTCATTGCTGCTACTATGACTACAATCATAAGGGGAATTCATAACTAACTGATTCAATCTTACATATTATTATTGATTAACCCCAGCATTTTTAACTATTCCAAAGACATAGGAATGAGTATACTAACATAGGTATATTAAAAAGTAGAGGTAAATTGATAGCTATAATTGTTAGAACTGTTGGTACAGCATCTGACATTTAATATAAAAATAATGAAAGTAATCTAGGGTTTCATTTTCAATGAAGGGTTACAATTTTTTGCTTTTAATCTCTTATTTATGACACAATACACACTTAAATATTCATACTGAAATGAACACACTTAAACATACATACAGTTAACCACTTGTGATGAGATGATATATACATACTCACATGTAAACTTTTGCCAAAAGATGCAAGACTTATATATATGCACTTTTTTAGTCTCTCTCAAAAGATGGATGTCGTTTGTATACACATTGGCAGAACTGTGCAATAAAAAGGATACAATGCTCAAGGCTAGTGGTTAATAAACTATTAAAAAGTCAGTAAGAAATGTATTTAAATTATTAAATATAACTCAGGGGATTATTTCTGAAATGAGATTCTTAAAAAAGGTTGAGCATCTAGTACACTTTTGAAATATATATATATATAAATAAAATAATTTTGCAATCCATCTACAGGCTTGTTTCACTGTTCATTGCCCATCAGGATGGCTCTCTATTCAGGATCAAACACAAACCAACTGGATGCCAATCTGACATCCTATCTATAGGCCCATCAGTCAACCTCTTAAAACCCAAGTCTTTACTGCTCTAGTTATCTTAGAGTGCACATCTGCCACTGACTGAGGCTTCACACATACAAATAAGACATACAATGACGGTCTTCAGACTGGTAGATCATTGTAATCAAAGTTCAGAGCCTACATAAATTAATTTTACAAATTTTCATAATTTATAAAAAATATAATATTTATAATATATCCTCTATGATATATGTCATGACATTAACTTGATAAATATTTCTTATGAGAGAGTTAGCCCAATCAATGATTAAGATTTATAACTTTGGATATATAATAAGGGACATATGCTTAGCTCTATCTGTTGATAAAAATAATATATACTATTTTTTAGGAATAAATTTAGTTATGTCTGCAAATTTTTTGTGATGATTTGCTTTTGTTTTTAGTCAATACCTACTTTAACATTTGTAATAGTTTTATCTATGCATCAGCTTTGAATAATGTTTCTGCTATATGAAATACAATAGAAAACTATCTCCCACCAAAAAAAAAACGCTTTTGTGAAGAGTTTCCTTGGTATATGCAATTTATTTCAAATGTTATGCCAGGCTCAGAGGAGATTCAGGTAGGTGTGTAATTGCATACTTGGATTTTTGAGTCGTTATTTATATGGTCAAATCCCTGTATACTGCTTGGCAAAAATATTTATTACTTATTCTCTCTGAAACTGATATGATATGGAATAGAAAATGGTTGATAATATACAGAAATATTTTGTCTATACATAAACTTTTTTTCCCTTAAAATAAATTTTTGTTGATTAAGGTGGAACGAAAGTTTTACGAACCTTTCAACAAGAAAGGAAAAGGGTAATGTCTGACCTAAATTTATCAAAGTCAGAAGGATTAACTCAGAATATTGTTTAGGATTTAAACTCTTTTATTAGGATTCAAGTCCTTGATGACATTGATGTATTAAGTGTTATTTTAGTTACAGACCTTTATTAACCAACTTTTCGGTTCATTGTTAAATGGCAGCATAATCTGGTTTGGCCTGCAATTCAAAAAATGTTAGGTATGGCCAAAAATAAGAAAATAAAAACTCTCACCATTTTCAATATTTCATTTTTCAAACAATGTTTTGGATTATAAAGTTAAAATGTATGCTGAAAAAATGTCTATTAGCATGCAAATTATCAGAAGAAAAACACCTTCAGAAGTTGGCAAAATAAAAAAAAAACTGCTTCTACGGAAGGAAGTATTTAGTGAAGATTAGATCATAACTTCCAAACCATGCAGTGCATCTCCATAATCAGCTACTCATAGTGTGTTTTTTTGCAACAGTGATTTGATTTTCAGGATGATCAATGGTGATGTAGATACATTTTTTTTCTGAAAAAATGCGCTGAAATCAGACCCTGTACCAAGTGACATTGAGGGGAAAGAAATGTACACTGACCTGGTTTAACTATCTTTATCATTAAAAAACTTGAATAGCATAGCTAAAAAAATGTAGGCAGAGACAAAGAAACAGGTTAGGCTGCTTTTTATATAAAAGATACAAAAACACTATAGATATTTGAGCATTTTTTTATACCCCAACACCTTGGACTTCTAAACATTACAACTAGTTTATGGAGAATAGAATCGGATGTAAATAAAAAACAAATCTAGCTTTAATAATAAATTGGTTTCACTTCAATCATAATAAATACCATTTTATTTTTTATTCCTGTGCACTACTATTTTTTCTGTATTCAGAAGTGCATTCATAAAGACTTGCTTTAAAGATGCTGGGAATTTCTCATTTCCATTTGTACTTTTCTTTAATTTCTCAAACATAAAATCTATGTCTCTGACATTTTCTCCAACAGCAAATTTTTTAAATATAAAACTTCTGTGGCTTTTAGTCTGATTTTTTTTTCCAAAATTGAAATAGTACAGTAACTGTTCTTCATGAAAAAAAATATGTAAAACATTTTGTTGTTGAAATTGACAAAATGTTAGGAAAATAATTTTTGTTCTAAGATTTTAGATTCATGGTAACTATTTAAATGCACTATATTTGATAAATGAATAAAAAAAAATTTTTTATCTTAAATTAAAAATAAAATTGAGGTGGGGGAGCTTTCTTCCATCATAAATCCCTTTTGTATTCTTTTCTTTTTGTAGTTAGCAAAGATAAAGCTGAATTTAATCTAATCAAAAGTTATTTTAACAATAATAACTATTAATAAATCTAAATGATTTTATTGGATTAGATTTCATATTTCATCTGATTGCATCTGTTGAATTATTTGTGGAAATTTGATGCTAATCATTTGCCCTTGATTGTAGTGTGATCAGGAAATCCATTCTTTTTTTTCCTTTCCCAAGTTAATTCCTGCATGCAGGTTTTAATTAGATAAGGAATTATTTAACAATGTAAATATTCTCTTAAGTTTATTCCTTAAATAGCATTGGTATTTTCAGAAACACAAATGTCCTTGCAAGTGTAGACCAGGTCTAAAAAATATAATTGAGAAAAATATGTGTCTATTTGAAATTTGAGAATCAAATCTTATTGATTAATTTCACATTTAGATAGAAAAAGAAATATACAGAATGTGATATGATCATAGTTTATTTTTTTGTCTTTCCTGTAAACAGAGTAAACAATATCAATTTTCTCATTAAAAGTAGACTTTAATGAAGGCATGTAACTACAGACCTACTATTACAATTAATTTTTCTGTACATGTAGTTTGACTAAATTGGATGAGAATTGGACATCTGTGTATTGATTTTTAGGGGACTTTTGTCCTCATCTTTATAGTTGTTATTTCACCCATCAAGTAGTCACTCTGAACAAGAACCATGGCTACTATTTGCGCCTAAACCTGAACTGTAAAATTAGGTGAATGTTTTAGTATAAAGGGCTGATAATGGCTTATTCCTACATAATAACCAAAATAGAGATGTGAGGGCTTGTAATCCATAGCTCTTACTCTCATATAGTAAGGCCTAAACATTCTCTGAATACAATTTAATCATCATCATATTAAGTTTGGCAGCAAAGGTGGAGCATTGGTAAAAGATTAGGCTCTGGAATCTTATTACATGAGTTCAAATCCTAGTCAAAAACATTGCCTTTACCTTAAGTTTCCTTGGGCAGATGGGTCTCATTAACTCAGGAAAGTAACTCCTTTGGTGAAAGGCAAGACTGATTTTACAAAAGCCCAGGGATATAATGAGAACTTAAAAATGACCTTTTGTCGAACTTGGGTTTGTGCTTGACCAAGTAAATATAATATTCAGGTTTTTTTTTGTTTGTTTTTTGGGGGAGGGGGCCCAACTTAAGCTGGTGTATTACTAAAATTAAAGGAATTGAAACTAAGTTCAGGTAATATGAAACTAAAATCCTAGCTTAACTTGGCTGTCTAATATAATAACCTATCACTCAACTGATGGCATGCCTAATTATGCTACATTTTTTAAAATTTTAAATCAAACTAAAAATTAGAACCTTCTTACATGGAATGAACCAAAGCAGTGGTTTTCAACTGGAGTTTTGTGGAATCCCATGTTTCTGTTCATACAGTCCACAATCTTTTACATTTTTCTTTTTTTTTTTTTTTTTTAGAACAACACAGAAAAAAAATTAATTTGATTCCATAAAATCTATTTGATTATTATATGCATATTTTATTTTAAAATTCAAATTTTATTGTATAAACATTCTAAATATTACATAATCAAATTTGCTGCTTTTGAAAATATGGAAGATGAAATTCATTTGCTTCTGTCAAAACCCTAGACTTTTTTATGAGAATAAATGTAATCTATTAAAACAAGTAAATTTTTTTGATTTCATTTACTACAAACATTTTCAATAGTCTGAAAATAAGTGTGTGTTTCATTTAATTAAGACGATTAAATTATTGCATTGGAGTTCCTCTAGTCATGCAATGTTTCCATGGGCTTCTGCACTAATAAAAAGCTTGAAAAGAAAAGCACTGAATTAAAGCATTTAAACATTGTAATAAATAAAAAAAAAAAAAGAAAAGAATATTCAGTTTGTGTTAGATTGTGAGTTGCTAAAAATGTCCTCAACTGAAATATTAGACACTTATCATTGAAATTTGATCTTTGTCTCTTGATTAAATTTTTTTAAGTTTCTATCTTATCATTCCTGGAATAAACACTTACCTCATGTAATAAGATTCACAGATATTATAATCTTCTTTTTCATTTAATGACAGGTGGAAAAAATCTATAGAATCATTGCTAATTATCAATACTTTATTTTTTTTTTAACTTTTTTAGCTTTCCTACTTTCAATGAAGCTTAAATTCATTTTTATAGATCAAGATATGATACCATTCTATTTTTGAAATAATTGTTTTTTTGTTGTTTTTTTTTTCTGAGAAAATAAATGCATATTAGTCAATAATATAAAGGGCTGAAAATTGAAGCAAGACCACAAAATACATTATTATGTGAATGGGGGAAGCATTCTATCCCTGCATGACATCATGTTGCAGGTGTGAGGTTAAAGAGTATATCGAAAAATAAACACATTTTTTTTTTCCTTTTTAAGTGAGGAAACAAAATATCAAACATTTTCTCTCATGTGACTGGGACATTGGTTAGGCAGTTGGGCTTTGGAATTGTAATAAGCAAGTTGAATCCCAGTAGTCTGCATTCAAAAAGGAAGAAATCCCCACATAACCTCCGACTATAGATTAAATAGTGCATATTTTATTATTCAAACAACTTTGTGTGAACAAAAAGAATATTTATCAAAAATGAATGTTCTCATTGTTAAATGACTTAAAAAGGTTTATATGTCATAAAAAACAAACATTTTTTGCTATTGGTATCTAGTATTAGTTTATCTTCTTGGATTTTGGTCAGGTTTCTGTAAAGAAGATAAGGGTTTTACACTGGGCCAGCAGTGCCTGAAAAATGCTGAAGTGTCTCAATAACAATCAAATTAAGGACATTAATCGATACTCTAAGTTACATAAATAATCAAGCTTAATCTCAGCAAATGAAACATTTAAATAGAATTAACTTAGTTATACAAGTTTACTGAAAAACGGTCTAAATTTTGATATTTTTATTCTTAGGGTGGATTTTTGTTAAATGCCGAGTTCAATGAATTTCATTGAAGTCAACAGCAAAGTAAGGTTCATAAGCAGGTGATTACATTAGGTTTTTAAAAATATATAAAAACTTTAATGCTATACTTTTTTTTTTGCTTAAATTTTTAAAAATAAATTCTTTTAACAGTGAAGATCTCAATTATTCCATTCAAGTATAAAATGTCATAAACAATCCTCATCTGATCCTTGTGCAGCAGTTCTGCCATTTTCTTTTGTTCTCCTAGAAAGTATAGAGGCTTATTTCATTTGTAACTTCTGTGAAACAAAGAATTTTACAGTAAAATATTAAGGGAAAAAGAAATTAAATAAAAATGTCAAAAGTGAAAAACTAAGAATTAAAGATGGAATAAAAATAAGAAAATTACTTTGTCTTTTAACACCTGTCATTCATTACAAAAATACTAGTCTTTTTTATGTTTTTGTTTATTTCTTGCTTCTTCTTGTTTATTTTTTCTGAAAACAAGACATTTTGTTTTTTTATAAACTTGTTTTTTTTTTTAAATGTTTGATTCCATGAAAACTTGCATACTATTAGTGTCAAGTCCAACTACAGAGTTTTGGCATTTAGGAGGGAGTTCATGTATTTTTTTTATTTTGGCTTTGTCCTATTAAATGTAATGGAATAGAATTATTGTTTCGTGGTTTATTTTTAATAATTTGGGTATAATATTCTGATATAAAACAAATAATTATTCTAGAGGTTTGAACATAATAAAAAAAGTGTTTATCTTTAATATTTAAAGATAAAAACATATTAAATTTGGTTATATTTTTATTAAATGAAAAATTATCATTTAAAACTTATGTAATAGTCATTGATTTTATTCATAGACTGTTGTCCACATCTATATAGTTGTCATGCCATGTTTCTGCCAACTTTTCTGGGTTTTGTGGTTACTTATAGGAATGAAGTCATCAGTACACAAATAAAATCAATACATAGATTATGAAGTATCATCTGAAAAGATTCCAAATAATTATAATCTTTATGTACTTCTTCAAAGAATTTGGTTTATTGCTGTTCTGACATAGACTGTTTCTATGATTCATATGAAGGTTGTTCCAAAATTAATACAACTTATTTCTAAAATTTAGAGCTACAAAGATAGTGGGAATGAGACGTTTTAGCGTTGATTTTAATTAGAATTCATTATAGTTTTATTTTTTTGTTGTGTCTATTTTCAATAAACATGGTTTGAAGATATTAATGTTTTGCTCTATTGCTTTTTTTGTTAATCTTTTAACAATTCTAATTAAGTTTTTTAGGACTAGACACTTTAAATTTTGAAATTAAAGATAAAAGAATTTGACTTTTAAACTTTAAACTTTTAATGTTACAGAGGTCCAGTCACTGTGCAGTCAGTGGGCAGTCAGTAGTAGTAGTATGCCAGTGCGGTCTGTGTTGTTTTGAATTTTTAAATGTTTAAATTAAATCATTATTATTTTTTTAATAGTGTTTTTTCAAAAAAATATTTTTTGGTTAATTATTTTCTAATTTGTTACTGATTAAGAATTTTTGAAATAATTTTGATTTTAGCAGAAACTGAAACTAAAAATTAATCATGACTCCGTGTGTTTTTGTTTTACTGGTTTAAGATTACATTTATTACGAGTTGATTTGAATTAATCAATAGTGTTAGAAACAAAATTAATAAAAGGATTTTTAATTTAATAATCAAAAATTCTTTTTGGTGTTTGAACACTTTATTAATCTAAAAGAAGGGCAAAATTCTCAAGTGTTTTTTTTTTTTTACCGGTATGAACGGTTGATTTTCAATATAGCGTTGTGGAAAAAGTGAGCACTCACTAACTCTTCCCAAAATGAATTTTTTCCATTTTTTAAATCTGATAGATTAGTGTCCAATCACTAATATTCCACAGAAAAAAAAAGCTGTGATTATCAATTACTTTAAGCTTTGAAAATTAGCAACAGTTTTTATTTCCAGTTTAGATTTAATAAAGATGTCAGAATTCTTCAAAATTGAAAAAAAAAAAAAAAAATGTAAAAATTGACAGTTTATAAACATTAAACAAGGTAAAACAAAACAAAAATGTTCAACAACAAGCCACGCAAGCAGATCCTCCTGAGATCTTTGATGTCAGAAGCTCTACTGCATTATCAGCAGGAATCTCAGGTTTATGGGTGTTCCACCCCTTAACCTATACACCTCGCCTAAGTGAGGCGGCAAGGACCTGCAGAAGGGCTCTGTCTGTTGGCTCTCTTCAGCCACAGCCATTTTAAGGTGGTCTCAGCTTTTGTGGCTATGTCTTTCATGGCTTTCTTCAGCTGCTTGGGGTCCAGCCCAACCCTTTGGAGGAAGGTGCACATTGATTCTGCTGCTAACCCATGGCAACCGACCTTGATGGGGTAGATGGTCATGTACCACCCTTTCAAAATGGCTTCGTCTAGTAGGCTTGGTATTTTTCCATTTTTCATTAGTAGGATGTAGCTAACCTCTCTTCCCAAGGCACAGTGAGCTCAACCACTAAGATTGCTTTCATGCTTCTTGATTAAAGGACCATATCTGGTCTGAGAGAATTCGCTGCTACATCCTGAGGAAAGATAAGTTGCCTCTTGAGGTCCACACTCATGGGCCAGCTACTGAGTGCAGGAGAAAAGTCAATCTCTTTTGGTCTGTCTTCCACAGTTCCTTCCAAGACAGCTGACGCTACCATGCTTAGTCCCATTGTGTTTACCTACCCTAGGAAGCAAGCTCGATTGCTCTCACCTGGCTATCTTCCTCTACTGCCTCACTGACTCTTTGCACCACCAGACCCTTGTTAGTTCTAGTGTTCGCTTTGCTTTACAAATTCTCTGTGTAATGTCCAAGGCCCAAGCGACCATGGCATACCACACTCATGATCTGCTGATGCCTCCAGTAGCATTCTGCCTCTGTCACCACCTGTTAAGGCCTTCTTTTCCTGCCACATTTGATGGTCCCACCAGCGTGTCCTACCCTCCCATCCTTATATGAAAGGAGGGTGCTAACCGCCCTTGATTTAAGGACTTTAACCTCTCCAACCACAGATAAGATCAGCAAGGAAAGCTTGGAGGCCTTGCAATACAGGTTGACCAAGGTAAACGATTAGGAGACACCTGCGCAGGAACATTTTTCATTTAAATTTTGGAATATTTTATTTTGAAAAATTAAACAGTTGTTTAAAACAAAATATTCATCAAAAAATATTTTGATGTCTTTTAGAAAATATATTTTTAACAAGTCCTTTTCTTTTTTTTTTACTTTAAACAAGTCTTTCAAATTACAAAAAACAAGGATCAAAATGAGCAGAAAAGAAGCTTCAAAGCAACCCCCAAGCAAGACTGGGCAATACTTCTAGGAAATAAATATTCATAAATATGTTTTTGAATAATCGAATCTTCTGTATAAAAGTCAGTTATATTTTAGTTTTTGAAACAACAGAAAATAAAATTTCATTTGTTTTCAAATTTTATCTTTTAATAAGATTTTGAATAAAAACAAAAATATTAGAAACAATAATTGAAGAGATTAATGATACCTGTTTCCAAAACCATAACTTGATTATACCACATTTGATGGCAAGTCATGTTGACATTTGTGGATATGGAAAACTATTTAAAAAGAAAATAAATTGGAAAAATGGTTTCTTTAAAAAGAACCTTCTCTTGTATTGATTCTTAACATTTTTTTGAATAAAACCATGAAATCAGAATAATGAAAATCATTGAATGAATTTCAAGGAAGGACATTGAAAAATCTCTTACCTACCACAATGGGCAAATGAATACATACCTTTCTCTTCTTTTGTGTGTATTTCATAAGGAACGAGGTAAAAATTGACATTTTTTTACTATTAAAAGATGCACCAATGGGGATCAGCCATGTTTTTTTAAACTCCATTGAAAGAGTGACCTGTTTATTTAGTAAGAGAGGAGATAGATTATTCAGATTTTGTTTTCCATTGCTACTATTATGTAAATATTTCTGTTGTTGTAATCTTTGTTTCTGCTCAGGTTCTAGAGAATTTTGAGGAACTACAAATAGAAATTTTGAATCAATCCACAAGGACCAATTGTTTTCTTTTCATAAAATACAATCTATTATTAGTTTTTATCCACTTTTCAGTTGCAAAAGTTTTTCAAGATCTACAAGTGATCCATTTGGAAAGCCAAAAATCATTTTTATTTAATGCCAAAATAATGAAAACAAAATTGAAAAAAAATCAAAAATGAAAAAATATGTATGAATTATCAAATCTCATTCCTAAAATATAAGACCGTCAAAAATATATGCAATATGAGGAAGAAATCTAATCTTTATATTCATGCAATCACATTGTAACATTAAACTTATTAGTTTGAAGAAACACATCACTTTTTTTTTTAAATGAAGTTCTACATTCCTTAATAAGGAAGATTGGCAGTATAATTTTGAAGGTTAGATTTTAGACCAGGACTGTGCTTAGCCTACCGGCAATTTCAGGAGGGGTGTGCAAGCTTCCTTGTGTCCGCAGAACTCCTTGGCTTCACAGATTTTTTGTAATAATGCAACAAAATAATTAACTTTTAAATGTTATCACACTTATATGTTGAAATATACATCCATCTTTCTCTATCTATCTATCTGTCTGTCTGTCTGTCTATAGTTTTTGATTAATGTCTCTAGAATGTTGACGGCTGCAAGTTACCTTTTTAGGGTAAAGGGGCCACAAGGCATACTGTGCATCAGAGCCACTACGTGGCTAAGCATGGCACTGTTTTAGACTACTTATTTATAATTTCCTAGGATTGGGTTAACTATGGTTAAAAGCTCCTCTTTCTTTTGCATTCTTTTTCTAGCTAAATTTTTCATAATTATCTTTTTTTTTAACGATTGCTTGCTGTTACGAATATATAACTCCGCCCATAAAAAGAAGAAGGAAAGAAAAATAAATGGGGGTCTCTCAGAGAGATGCACGGAATACTTGACTGTGATTGGATAAAAGCAATATCAACAAGTCTCATAACTTGTGATTGGGTAAATGAAAAAGTAGCGAGTTT
>JAUZSX010335982.1:0-10789 GCA_034780655.1 Idiosepius hallami
AAGTTACAACTTCATGCAAAATTTCAGAAAAATTGAACGGATGGTTGCAGAGAAAAATGCGAACGAACGAACGAACATACCTCAAAACATAGGTTCCTCTCATTAAATATCGGGGTACCAAAAATGTGAAATTAATTCTAAAATTTGATAATAGCCATTTGTAGAAAAAAAATAAAAAAATCATTTACTTTTTTGTTCTGTTTTTTTTTTTATATATATCTATAAACATATAAAACTTAAATTAGCGTATTTGAACGAGTTCTACACCAGGTTTCGAACTTCCGGTTTACAAACACTGAGCGTGGCTAGTTCGAGTCGAAAAAAAAAACAAAAAATTGAACTGTAAGCATTCGTATTTTTAAATGGTCACCCATCCAGGTTGCTTAACTTTGGTGATCTGACAGGAAACGGTTGTCTCCAATGGAACTTGACTGTATAAATCATTTTACCAACATAGTAGTGTAGATTGTTGCAGTGAAGATACGAAGAAGTGTTTTTAGATTAAAAAGAAATCAAAAACGGAGAAGTTTTTTTTGAATTTTTAGAAAAAATATGAAAAAGATTAGAAAAGAATTTTGTATACTATAAAATTTAGTATAAAAAAAAAAAGGCATTGAGTGTCTTTCTAGATATATAGGCTTTCTAATTATGTTAGTGGCAAGTCCCCATGCCAGGGAATACTTTTATAAATATTATAAATATTATTAAATAGATTATAAATATTAGTCAAGTCAATGGCCTTCGGTGACTGTCAATTTCTCGGCTGCGCACTCATCAGATGACTGTGCATGCGAAACTCAGAGGCTGTTGATTCCGTGTCTTAGCTTAACTAATATACAAGCCAAATCACTGATATTGAGCACTCTAACTATAAATATAAGCAATCTTACTCTACAGATCAATATATATATTTATGGTTTGTTATTTTATGTAACAGTTATTTTTGTTTTTTGAGTGTGTTTCTTACCATTTTTGTTTTGCTTCAAACTGCAACATGCCTGGTTTGGGAATGTTGCAGGGTCCTTCTTTGACCTGAAAAGAAGGAAAATAAATTTGTTAATATTTTTGGATTTTAACAAAAAAAAAAAAAAAGACTATATAAATATTTTTGATTTATTGTACCTAGCTCTGTTTAAATTTCTCAGAAATTGAAATTAGGCCAGGGTCATGCTCAGGGCCCTCACACAGATCCCACATAGGGCTCACTAAAGGCTTCTTAGGTTCCCATATCTATACTACTAAAAATCGAATTAACAAAATTAACTGGAAAAGTATGTTTATATACATAAACCAACCAACCTACCTTGTTTCTCTCTTTCTATATATCTGTAGTGGTTACCATCTGACCCTCTATCTAAATTCCATAAAATTAGGCCCTAAAATATTCTACTTATCTATATAATAAATATATTTCCTTTTCCTAGACCTCAACTTCAGTCCAAGAACTACCACCCCTCATCTCTCTCTCCCACTAATCAATCCTTCACCAGCCAGCAACAAAAGGAGCCTAGTAAGTACATTGAAGCTCCCAGTCTAGTAACACGGGTTCACTCCTAGTGGACAATTTTACCAAACACGTGATGCTCCAAATGTACATGTAAAATAAAATTATTACTTCTAAAGGTTAATGTTTCTATTCCTTATTATCATTCAAACAACAACCAATTATACAAATATTACATCTCTCTTTAAATATACTTATATATAAACTTTGGTAGAAGCCTTCACTTCAGTGCACTTCACTATGACGGTGAGCATTTTCATTATAAAAAGAAATATTTAAAAAAAAAAATCCTTAACCTCAATTCGAACCCGTATCGTTTCGTCCAAAGTCCAATACGCTAACCACCACGCCCCTGACAATTTTGTTATCATTGATGCTTTTAAACGCTTTATAAAACCTGCTATGGCTGCCATTTCCTTCAATAAAGTACAATAGTGCAAGTGCATATAGCCTGTCGCCCTTCGGCTACGCTAGATGTTCTGAAGTATCTTTAAACACTTCCTTATTTTTAACTTTAGTTTAACTTTGTTTCGATTATCAGCTAAAAATGCGATAAAATAAATTCGCCGGGAAGTCTTGTCACCTGTTTTTACACCAAATCAACTAACATCGTAGTTTAACTTCGTAGTAAAGTAAAGTAGTTAGGTGTCATTGCCATACTGCCGTAAAGATCTCTTGTAGCGGCAAAATTATTATTTATTTATATATCGATTATTACACACAAAAAAAAACACTATTATAACTTTTATTTTTCACTTAATAATCATGAAAATTTTACATTGAATGCTTCCTAAATGATTTTAAATCATTAAGGAAGCAAGTTAAGTTAGATTTTTTACGACGTTACACCATTAATTTTATTATCAACTTATTTAAGTATTTAAAAACAATATTGTTTAATGTTCAAAATATTTTTCAATGAGGTAAAGTTGAAATCTACCAATATTCCTGCAAAAGAAAAGTGTAGGGTGGGTAAAGAAAAAGATTTGTTTTCTTAATGACCTGTACCTACCTGTTTATATCGTCCATAGAAATAAAGCATCTTTTTCGAGTCTAAATCCGAACCACATTGACGAACATAAAGACTTGCTTTATCAAATCTTGAGACTAACGATTCCATTTCTTCTTCCTCTTCTTCGTCGTCAATATTTTCAATAATATCCATTTTTCTTTTCTCGCAAGAATTTAATTTTATTTTCTGCGAAAAAAAAAAGAAATTAATTATAAAACCAATTAGTTCGAAGGATTAAGATTAATCATTAATAATAATTAAAAACAAACAAAAGGCTTCAATTCCAATTAATTATATTGACATTTAAAAAAAAAGATTTAAATAATGAATTAAAAAAAAATATCAGAATTTTGTCAAAAGTAGTGTAGTGACAAAACTGAGAAAACTAAACTAACTAAAAGGTTTAATTGCATTATTTTCGTAACACAGCAGCAGTTTAAATTATAATTAAAAACAAAAGCATTAAAAAAATACTAACTTTGTTTTCCTCTGCTCCTTTATAAGTTGTATTAGGAACTTTTTTTCCTTAAATCAATTAAACAATTTTAAGACTTTTTTTTGTTTATATGAGTAAGAAGAAGAAGCACTGGAGAGAACGAGGTGAATAATAACCAGTAGTGAAAGTGGAGTGGACACAAAACACCGCAGAGAGCAATTCGTCTGTGTTATCTTCTTTCAATGAAAATGTTCTCGTGCAAAAATGCATGCAGTTGATTGCGTATCTTTCCTCGTTGCTATTATTATTAAATATAAAGCGCCATTAGAGTAAAATAAAGCCTTCCTCAAAATTTTAAGGAGAATTTTAAGAAGTTACTCATACCCCAAAAAGTGATTAAAAAGTTATTATTAAAAAAATAATAAATTTTAATTTGAAATCGAAATTAAAGTAAAGTAAATTTAGTATCAATAACAATATTCAAATAAAATAATTGTAAACTACTAATACTACAGAAAATATTGATTATGTGGTAATACTTTCACTAAATAATGATAATAAATAATATTTAGTAATGTTGAATTCACTATTTATTTCATTTAGTAAGTTTACCTTTTTGGGTAATACGAGTAAGCTCCCTTTGCTCGAAATTGATTTTTACGTAAAACCGGTGTATTCTTTATAAATGTACCAAATTATATTTTGCTACAAAGGCACAAATATCTACAGGCTTCAACTTCTCGCCCACAAAGAAAAGTTATGCTCGTTTTTTGCTTACGTAAAAAGGAAATCATCAACCTTAACACACAGATATATTGAAACAAAAAAAAATTTTTTGATTCAATATTTAAAAGAAAAAAATGCGCAGAGAACCTCGACCAACGAAATTTAATTTTAAATTAGGATTAAAATTAGTTTTCATTGGAGAATTTGCCTGTTTTGCCGCAGCTTACACAATTTGGTATTGGATGAATACTGATCGCAAGTTTCGACATAAAATGTACGAAAATTATCGTCCTGTCTTAAATACTTATTATTGGACTGTGGAGAAATCGGGACGGTTCGAAATACGAGAGAATGATTATTATACTTGGGGAATCAAGAAAGAAGAAAACCAAAAAGAACAATAATGACATCCGTTTAAACAACAGATGACCTTAAAAGGTTCGTTCGTTCCCCAAAGAACAACAGACAGCATATTAAAAGACAATAACAAAAACAGCGAACAGAACACATACAACAACAAACAAAAATCCCTTGTTTTCCTGTCATAAAGAAATTATTGGTTGTCAGTGATTTATTTATTTATTATTCGGACTGTCATCCCACCCAGGCCAGATCTCATCCCCATCAGTCCATCCAGTTTAAGAACAAAAGTCCATATAATATTCAGAGATATCTCTCGTCTCACCAATTTTAAACAAAAACAGAAAACATGATAATAAAAGTCCTCCCAACAATAAGTTTCATTTTGTTTAAAATTTCAGACAAATGAAGGAAACTAAAATTGAATTATGAAAATAATGAAACAAGATCTTAAAATTAAAACTTATAAGTACAACTAAACTAAGAAATACTAAAGGCTTTAAAAACTAATTCAATGCAAATAAAGTATTCTTCATGAAATACCAAAATATATTGACCACCAGTTTGTTGTATTTTTTGTGTGGACCCGAGGCGGGGGCCACCCATAAACATTACAATTTTCCATAATTAGAAAAAGAAACCCAGTCTGTGTGTGAGTGTTTGTGCTGTTGCTGGTTGTGGTGACAGTCTTCTAGCACTCACTGTCGTTGGTTACAGTGTAACTAACTGAAACTGAACTTAACTACAACACTTTAGTTAGTTATTAATTAATTTTATTCAATTAATTTCTGTACGTCAACTTGTAAAATTAAGTGTTTATATTTATTAATATTACTCAGGTCAACAACAACAAAACAACTGGCACTTCTTCTTGGCTTGGTGGCACTATTGCTCATAAAGGGTTGATTTTTAGAATTAAATCTACAAAATATAAAATTGAGTTAGCCATGATCAAAACTAATATCTGAAATCAAAAACTTTAAATTTATTTTCTAAGACCGATAATCCCAAGTTAACATTTTCTACACTTGCACACTAAACACACATTTATGTTCTCTAAAAAAGAAATGAAAACGAGGCTCCACATACCATTGGCGGCCATTTAAGATTTATACACATTAAATGTTTTCTATTATTATCATTCTACTCGTCACTAAATTTTATCATGCTTGAAGTTTTACTTGGTTCTACATTGAAATTTTATTTATATGATAACTAGAATTATTTTTAGTTAACTCTAAATGAATTTAAAGTGATTTTCCTAAGTTCAATAGATGTTTCTAACTAACTCAATATGTAAAGCGTTATGTGATTAGCTGAATTTAGGTCGTTTTTCTTACGACTCTTTTCATTGGTTAATTCAAACTTTCTTGAATTTTCCCCCTTTGAACTTTAGTCTTTACTGAATTTCATAAAACTATCGTAAGTTATTTTTTTAATATCTTTAAAAGAAATTTTAAAAAAATTTGTTTGCAATTCTTAGACTCAAGGAAGAACTTGTTTTTCCCCAGAGTTTGATTATATATATTTTTTTTCAATTAGACTAGTTTCTTTTTCTTTTTTAGCCAAACAAAAACCTTAGTTTTAACATTGTTTATTTAGTTTGATTTGTTTTGAATTTCACTGACATATTTGCTTTCTTTAATCCTTTCGACCCTGACTTAGCAAAATTACCATCTAGTCACTCAGAGCCGTTCTATTGAAGGACAACATTAAGACAAAAATATCTGTGTCTCTTTTAGCCTGGTGTTATTCGGGCCGACATATCGGCCTATTGAAAGATCCCCAATTTTCTTGTATAGTAAACTTAAATTATTTCCTAAGTTTCTTAACTGAAAACTAAAAATTCTGAGGATGGTTAAAAAAGATCGATATTGTATTTTTATTTTGTTTTTCTTCTGTTTCTACTTACTTGTTCAAAACAAAAAGGTTCTAAAGAATTGATATTTTTCATTAAAATGAAATTGTAATTTAGTGCTTTAATTTGGCCATAAACTCTACTTTAGCCCATCAACGATTTTCCGGTGTTACTATAAATTTGTTATCTCTAAGAAAATTTTCAACAGATTATGTCTTTGGTTCTTTAGAATCTGTTTATCCGCTTCTTCATAATTGTTGTTTTTTTTTTACCACATTTCGGACAACAGACATTTCTACCTGCACAAATGGATACATAATTTATCTGTTTTGACAAATTTCAAATATATTGAATAATGAAACTAACAAAAATACTTTTTTTATTTTACTAAAAAAACAAGCAATAAAATAAGGCAAAACATTATTTTTAATGAATAAACTAATTCCGGTATATTTAAAAAAATATACAAACAATCAAACTTCCCAACCTTAAAAAACCTTTTTTTGCTCATTTAATTTCGTATCCATATTTACATTCCATTTTTTAAAACACCCAAAGTGCCAAAGGGATACGCAATATTTACCAAAAATTTGTGTTTTAAAAGTATTTTTCTATATAAATTCTTTCAATTAAGTCTTGAACCGGAACAGAAGTCTCATCAGAACAAAACAAGAAAAAACGGTGTATGGGCAAAAAGATAGTTTTCAATAATTACCGGGTTAAGATATTCAATCTATAATATTATGAAGGTAAAAAAATTTAAAAGGTTTGTGGATACTATTCTATTCAACCCTTTTTATTGTTTTTCTCCCTTTGAGTGTTCAACTTAGGATGAATGTTGTCTCCAACGCCAACTTGTCCAACTTAAAAAAATAATCTTTCAAATATTGTTTTTTTGTTTTTAAGGTAGAGTTCCAATTCCTAAATTTCAAATTAGTTTTGCAAGAGTCGTCCGCGAGGTTTTAAGTTTTATTTTTAAACGGATGCGAAGAAGCGTGGGAGAGGACCAGTGAGTGAATATCGACTTGTTTTTAAACAGTTTTATTCAAGCACCACAACAACTACTCCTGCTTGTTGCCAGCATTAGCATTATTAATAAGTGTTTAGTTATAATATCAACTATATGGATTATTTTGTTTTGAGGTTTTTGTGATTTCTCAAGTATAAATTCTTTAAAATTTTAATAAAGCGATTTAATGCTAATTCAAGAAGACTATTAAAAAAAATCAGTATTGTTTTTCAAATTAACCAAAAAAAGAATAGTTGATTAAATAAAAGTTTATGCCAGTGTCATGATGTGGATGATGATCTTACCATTATTCCTTTAAAAAATTATAATTTCAGTTGATATTTACCATTTATTTTAATTCTGTAATTATAAGTAATAACTAACTAAATAATAATAATAAATAAAAGAAATAATAAAATCGCAAAATAGTCAAGTCTGTGACAAGAATATTCTTCATTAAAAGCATGTTATCAGAGAGCAGGAGCTCTATTCATTAAGCTTTGTTGTTAATATTAGCATTTTTTCTTGAACATGTTCATGCATGAGCTTGAAGCTTTCAAATCTCCTTATGCATATAAAAACACAAGGACACATGCACATATTACAGGTTTGCATTTATTTATTATAAATATATTTGGGCAGAAAGTCTAAAGCCAATATTCTCTGTGGTAAATTCTTTTGATTTTTCAGATGCTCTTTCTAAAAGCCATCATACAATTGTTGAGGTATTCCACGTGTGTGGACGACCCAAGCACTTTCGAACTTCTCCAATGAAACTGGTATACTAAATGAAAGCCTTCACTTATCTATGCCAATATGCACTAATAATCACCTGCTCAACCTCTACATGTGTCATTTAATTGTAAAACTGATGGAAGGTGGCCTAATTTATTTTCTGTTTAATAGCCTATAACAGGAGTTTCTATAAAGTTTTCAAACAGAGGGCCATATTACTGACTTTTTAGAGTTATGTTGGCCCAAAATTAAAAAAAGAAAGTGACTCAGATACAATGAATAACCATAAAACAGGTTTAACAGGCAATTTATTGACAAAGTCTGAATCAGTTCAAAAAATTAACTTTTAAAAATCCTTTTAACTCTATCATTATTCATTGGGATTAGAAAAACCAAAACTTTATTTTCACACATTTTAATCATTAAATTTTTTTCTGATTATTTTTTATGTTTTCCCTAAGAGTTCTGTATGCTGGATTAAAAACTTATCCTTTGGACGGGTCTGGTCTATGGGCTGTACTTTAGAGAACCCTAGCCTAATACTCTCAGCCTGCTCCTGATTCAAACGGTATCTCCTTCCCCCAAAATTATATATACAGTGACGCAAGTAAAATAAAGAAATTTAGTTTTATACACAAAACTTTCATTCATAACCCAACTTTGAATTTGTATCATTTTTAAAATGTCACATAGTGAGTTCCATTTGAAATTGTAAGATGTAAGTTCGAATTCGAGTCATTCCATTTATGTTTATGGACTAATACCTTTGGGAAAGATATGAATACCAACAGTATATATAATATATATATATACCCATAGAATATTTTACGTATATGTATTGAAAATAATGTTTACAAAAAAATAATTGTTCTTGGCATTAAAAATGACCTCAAAAAAAGGTTGATGTGCCGTTTAACACAAAACGAACAAACAGAAATCACACATTTACATTAAACACACCTTTCTGTCTTTCTTAAAGAATCTTCTGACGCCAAAATCGAGTGAGAATGGCCTCAACTCCAAAAAAGCGAAAACATGGTGGTTGCTCTTCAGCTGGTCAAGTGTGTATCATTCATTTTCGTAGTTTAACGAAAAGATCATTCATCTATTTGTGTAATTCCAAAAATCCTGAAGAAAAGTTACAAAAACTTCAAGAGATTAGCAAGAAAAGACTTGAGCAACCACTTAACTCTCCATATCGCTACGAAGAAGCTTGCCAGTGTTTACCACAAGATTTGGACTTGTCACCTAAATATGGGTGGCACAGAGGCTGTTATGCAATGTTCACTGGAAATCTAAATAGATTAGTATCACCTCGAGGGCCACAAACAGAACCTGATCATCATCAGGGACAGTCTGGACAAGTTCCAGGATCTAGTGAAGACTATATCTTCAAAAAAGATTGCATATTTTGTGATAAAGAAGGACCAAGGGGAGTCAAAGTAAAAAATGTTTGGACATCTGAATCCACTACAGTTTTTGATAGAGATGGATGGAGAAACGTTTTGGAAATTGCAGAGCAGTGTAATGACGAGAGACTGTTGCTCAGAATCAGAGGACACAATCAGATTTCCTGTGAGGCACGATATCACCGTCATTGCAGATTACAATATATATCAAATAGGCGAAAGAAAGATACAGAAGCGGACAATAGCCAGCAAGATCTGAAAAAAGCACACAACGAAGCATTTGAGAAAGTTTGTGTCAGGCTAGAAAAAGAAGTGATTCAACGGCACAGGATTGTCAAATTATCTGACCTCTGTGACACGTACGTTAGGGCCTTGAGAGAGACAAAGTATCCGAATGAAAACTATAGAAGTGAAAAGTTAAAAATAAAGTTAGAGAAGAGATACGAAGACAAATTGATGTTTAAACTGCCCCAAAGAAAAATGGGGGAGTACCAGTCTCTTCTTGTTTACAGTGCTGAGATGAACATACAGACCGCTGTCACAACAGCATATGACTTGGGATCAGCAGAAACAATGAAAGATACAGCATTATATCTCAGATGGTTAATGATGAAAACTTTTCAGAAATCAGGTGCATTGCATTTGCCACTATCAGGCGACTCTTTTAAAAATCATAAGGTTTTACCACTTGATCTCAAAAGATTTCTGAAATTTCTTCTGGTTGGTCAAGCACAGGATCGATCATCCAAGGTACAAACGCTTGTCCGCTCACTTGGACTAGACATCATGCAGGCTGTCACCAAGGTTCACCAAGAGCGGCTTTTAAAAAGATCTCAAGGGGCAACTCTAGATGTGCCGCTGCCCCAACATGGGCATGGCTCACAAGTCCAGGAGGGTGTCCTTCAGCCCATACCGACACAGGGAGAGGAGGAACTTGTTCTCCCCCAAGAAGTGATTGATGAATTTGTGAATGAAAATCCCGTTCCTGACGAGGACCAGAACCAGAATGAAATTCTTGACAAGGAAATTTTCTTCGAGGAATGGCTCGATGACTCTATGGACTCTTCAGAAAGTCCAGATGAGGACGAATGAACTGAACAAAATAACTATGTATGAGAAGACTGGGAGTGACTGTTGAGCTGAGTAAATTTATCTTAAATCCTTATAACTATGGTATTAATTAAAAATGAAAAAAAAAAAACAACAAAAAGACAAGAATAGCTTCTTTATACAGGGCTCTACAGACACATTTAATTTTAGTTGACCTTTGACTACTAAATATTTCTACTAGCCAAAGCATATAATACTGTTTCACTGTTATGAAAAAACAACAATTGAAGTTATGTTTAATTTCAGAATTATGATACAGACAAAATTTATAGGAAGAAATTCAGCATGCCTGATTAAGGTTAGCCCAATGCTATTAGTTTTTTTGAAACTTTAAAAGAAGCTGACGACTGTCAAAGTTTTAGGGAGTGATACCATGTGATCAATTTCATTTTAGTTTTAGAGATACTTCTTTTAAAAACATTATTTGAAAAAAGAAAAAAATAACTATTAACCTTTTATTGTTTTTATAAATGTTTTTGCTCATTTTATTTTAAGAAAATATAAGTTGAAAAGACATTTTTCATTCACTAATGAAAGATTTATTCATGAAAAAAAAAAAACAGTTGACAAAAAGATAAGCGATTCATCTTTAGTCCTTAACTGGAAAAATGACTTGCAAATGCGAATGAT
>JAUZSX010335993.1:0-10787 GCA_034780655.1 Idiosepius hallami
CTTAACAGAAGATAGGACAAGTCCAATAACATGTCCAAAATGTCAGGATTATCTGTACAGATAATTAACAGGTTTACGTTTGTTCAACACATACATCACACTCTTTTCATTCGATTTATAAATCGAATGAAAAAAGTATATATATATATGTGTGTGTGTGTGTGTGTGTGTGTGTGTATGTATGTATGTATGTATGTATATATGTATGTATATATGAGTGGGTGTGGTATGCTTGTGTGTGTGTGTTGAAGAATTATATTTCTCTCTCTATCTCGTGTTTTTTATCACGTGGACACTTAAACACCCGATATCGATACATTTACTTTACCTCAATCCAGAAAAAAATTAAATTTATTTATTTAACAATGTTATTTAATTATCTTTTTATTATGTTAAATTATTAGCCCTTCTGACAATTTTGGAGTTATTTTTACGATAGATTAAAATCTATAGTAAAATGATAATAAGCAACTTTTTCAAGCTTTTTAACAAATATTCAATAAACATTTCAATTATTTTAATTTATTTATTTATCATTTAAAAATCTAAACAAAATTCGGCAAATAGTTTATTTTCTCTTTATTTCTACTTAATGTTAACAATACCAAACTTTAAAAAAAACACACACAATTTTATTTTTTCATTATTTTTTACGAAGGAGTTGAATTTTATATAAGAAACTTATTTTAAATAACGTTCATAAAATAGATAAATTATACTCAGGAATGCATTTAAGAATGCGTGATAAAATGTCCCGCATAAAACTTGCATTAAATGCATTCCAAATATTTGGTCAATTACTCACAACTTTTCTGGGGATGTCCATTTGGCCTAGTGGATAGGCAACGATCTTCTGAATTGTATTACGTGGGTTCGTAATCCAAGTCGTTTCAATTGCGTTCATTTTTTGTCTAATACGTTTGTGGAAAGGTTTGAATCCCCACATTTCCTCCAGCTATGGATTAAATACCAAAAATTGTGTTATAAAAAACCTATGTGTATATGTTGTAGTGCTGAGTGGTGTTGTAGAGAGGAACAACGACAGGTTGATAGATTAGAGGGACTTTATATCGGGTTTGGTTAGTAAGTACAGAGATTGGTTAGTATATTCATTGGCCGTGTCGTCAGCCCGACATCCAAGTAGCTTTTCTGTGTCTTCCAGCAAGCTAGCGTGGCTCCGCTTACATGCATATTGAGCGAGTCTATGTTTAGGAGTAAGAGGGGTGTAAGCCCCCACAACATTATACATAAAAGGGTTGTTCTCGGCATCAAATGACCTTGAAAAAAATAAATTAGATAAAAAAGTTTAATATGCCGTAAAACACAAAACAAAAAAACAACTTTTTCTAATTTTTTAGTGTTTGCTCATTTACCCTTCAATACAGAAAATTAAAAAAACAAAAAAATAATCATAGAAAACAACATTTGTCAGCTTACACGTGCAACCAATTCAAATTTAAATCACGTGATAGATGATCACACGGTGTTAACTCTAAAACTGTGACACCCCCGTTATGCAACGTTAATCTGATCGCTTAAAGTAAACATATTGCCATTTTTGCTTCTGTTTACAATTCTTCGACAAACACTGAGAATATACTGCTTTATATATTTAAATGTAAAAAAAATTCATTAAAACTCAAATGAAGACACAAAACAAAAAACGTGAGGCGATGATTTATAAAAGATTAACAGTTAAAAGTTATCTACAAACGAAGTTTGAATAAAAACACACCTTTTTTTTCGAGACATAATACAAGCATATTGTCTTATTTTTCTAACATTTGTTGTAGCTAATAAACTGAAGAAATAATGAATAAATATTTACAATTATAAAACTATCTCAGAAAATATTAATTAAAAGAAATTCCTTTTTAATTCTAATCCCATGTTACTTTGAACAGTAAGTCTTCTGCCCTGAGGAATATCTACATCAAGAGGCTCAATTCCTAGATGTCAGGGTTAGAAGTTAAGTGTAGATTTGTAATCCGATTACTGTAATGAAATTAAACTATAAAATTAATTTCATTTATTTCAATGCCTGCTAGAAGCAGCACAAATTTGTTGGATAAACTTGAAAAAATCCTCTTCAGAATCAGAGAAAAATCATTTGCCTGCGACTCGACGCAGATTGGCGTTTTTATATGGTCTTTATTAGAAATCAGTTGGATGTTATACAAGCAATCTTGGAAATAAAAACATTTAAAATTGATTAACATTTGTGTTCAATGGAATGAAAAAAAAAGAATTTCTCAATTGGACGAAATGAATTTTTGGTTTTTGCCTTTCAGAAAAGACAACCGACTTTAAATGACTTCAGATTCTTTTTTGGTATAAAAACTCTATTAAATAAAAATAAAAATTTCTGGATAAGATCAAGTTCAAAATAGTTTGAAAATATTACATAATTAAAGAAATATTAATAATTTCCATTTACACCATCAACTCTTTATCATATTTTCTCATAATACCATAACTTCCCTTTATTTATTCTTTGCATGTCTTTTATGTCTTAAAATGTTTTTTCTATTTAATTCAAGGCCCATATTAAAAAGTATTCTCCTGATGATCCTGATGGTGAAATACTTTTTTTCTTTAATAAACTGGAAGAATTAAAGGGGACACGTTTTATGTTAAATGTATTGTTTAACAGTAATTTAATGAATTAACTTCAGTATGAAATCACATATTGTAATTCCAGTGGCCAATAGAGACTACTTTTTATCAAAATACTTGTTATAAATAAGACAGCAGAAGGAATTATTTTATAGTTGCATTTATTTTCAGCGTCAGTGTATCTCAATCTAAATTTACTATGAAAAAGAATTTATGTTTTTACATTTTACCTTACTCAATTTTACAAAACGAGTAAAAATATATATTCAAAAAATGATCAGGATCTATATGTAGACTGAAAAATTTACATATAGAACACATGTACTTATATATATATATTTATATAGATTTAATCATTTACACATGCCCATAAAAAACACACTTACGTAAAGATTGAATTTCCTAAATGTGGATTAAAACTCTGTGAAATGTAGAAATCCCCACACCTCGCAGCAATGAACTAAATGGTGCAAATTGTGTTATACAAAAAATTATGTGTAAACACAACAATGTTTTTCCAAAATAACTATTTTTGACATTAAAATGACCTAAAGAGATTGATATGCCGTTAAGATAAACAAACATCCATTTACATACAGAAACTCAATCACAGACGCAAATAAATACGCAAAAATACATAGTCGTAATGTCATAATGTTATATGCAAATTTCGTTTCCTACGCAAATATTTGCACTGATGTAGCCCGAAAAGTACAAATGCGACCAGAAAAGACGGCCATTTTATCTAAATGAGAATCGAAACGTGCCTGGAACGGGATTTGATAAAGAAGATAAAAACAAAAAGAATTCGCTGATTGATGGTTTGCAAATCTTTATAGAAAATATGCATTACGCCTTGTTTTTGGTCAATTCTGCTTCGTATTTATGAAACAAGTGTCGAACGCCTCAATTTGATTTAGATTTCGTTTATGCGGAACAAAAGCGAAAATGCATTTTATCTTTCTGACTGCAAATCAACTCTCAGCAAAGCAGCAAAGCAACAAGCATTCTACAATCCAGGAATGAACTGTGTATATGAAGAGGGTTTTTCTATTAGCACGCAATTACACACAACATCATAAGCACATATATATTATATACAAATTCAAGAAAACTGCATACATGATGCATTGATGCTATCGATCTTAAGTAGTCCATCCAGCCATGATCATGCCTGCTGAATATATTGAAATTCAGATTTAAAATTGTCGCTTTGCTGAGCTTGATCAAGCCCGAATAGCTTTGAGAAGGAAGAAATATTCAACGGTAAATATTTTCGCCATAATTACTTTTTAAGAGGGCCTTACCAACAACGTGAGAAGTGGAGCCGAAATGAATATTCTCATAGAACCAACAAATTCAGTTAAATCTTGGCTTATCAAATTGAAGAAAACTCGTAAAAGTTACAGGAAAATATCAGTGAACATTCAATTCTAATTAGAAAAATAAATATATTTTTACTTAAATATTACAATACAATACATTAATTAACCTTATAAATTCTTACAAATTCTATAAATATCCCTTTATTTTCATTCCTAATATTCATAAACATTGGATTATTTTTAGAAAGTTATTCTATAAAATATTAAAAGATAATTCCTGCATTTTATTAAAGATTATTATAAATTGCAAATGCATGCAAAAATCAAAAATTGTAAAGAAATCATAAAAAGTGACTTTTTTCACTTTGTGGCATTTGCTGTGAATTTAATTTTAATATTTTAACAGCATAAAACCTACAAAATTAAATTCAATAAAGGAATCCAAATTTTATTCTTCTTTATTATTAAAAAAAATCAGTCTCCCAAACACGGAAATAAGAACAAATTTTGGAAAACAGAAGTTTAATATTTAATTAACCAACCAATTATTACAAATGTTTTTGTTAAATTTGACATAAAGTATAAAACTTTAAACAAATTTTGAAAAATACGTTTGTATTTGTTTCGAAATTTTAAACTTTTTTTTTTGGTTTAATTTTTTATTGGCGTCAAAAATTTGAATACATTTTCCTCTTTACAAATAAGAAAGCATTTCTGACGTACTTGCTGATCCACTCAAATTCCATAAACATACCTGCTTATATGCATATACATACACTAAAATACGTCAAAAGACTCACAAACTTATTTGGATAACTGTTATGGTGGGTTCCACCTCCTATGATTAGACTCTCACGGCGGTATTAAACCGGAAGTAGAACTCTCTTTCCAGTGAGTAGCTGTAAGAACTGTAAGAACAAGGTCCGCCACGTCAGTATGTCTTTAACATGCTCGGATGGACAATTATATCGTCACTGATTATATGTACCTTTCTGTTCAATACATGTTTATCCCTATTTCGTATTCTGTGTTATTTATGGCTTAGTATAACAATAACAAAGTAATTTTAAGTTTGCATTTAAATAATATTATTTTCTTTGACTTCATCGGATGAATACATTTTATAAGGCCTAGTCTATTTGAACAGATCAAGATTTTACGATGTTGACGTTTTTACTAGAATGAAAAAATATTCTTTAGTTGCTGGATCTTTTATTAAATTTTTGAATCGGCGAAAATAATTCGTTGGACAAACGATAATTCGATGATTTTTACTTGGGATATTTCAATAATTACATCAGTGAAATCAAATTTTTTCTTGAATTATTCATGACTTGCTTTTTCTTCAAATAAATATTCAGGCCAATTTTTACCTAAAAAAATCATTCGAAATCTAATAAAAGCACTTACTAATAAACAAAGAGTCTTTTTTTTTACTTTTGTACTGATTTCTATTATTTTTATCTTCATCAAATTTTAACCAATGAAAATCTTAGGTGATCGAATTTGGTAACTTACATGTCGTAGTCGGGAATTTTCACAAAACTTTAAACTTATCTCTTTATTTAATCTACAGGGGTAGATTTTTCTGGTAGCACTAACGATAGAACAGTGGCGTAGCAATAGTTTTGCTGCCCGGGTTGATCGTTTATTTTGTTAGGATTTTACTATTATTTTTTTTATAATTTATCTCACAATGCCGCCCCTTGGAATGTGCTACCTGGAATAGACCGCGCCCTCTACTCCCCTTTGCTACGCTATTGCGATAGAAAAGTTATATCTAAGTATTCTTAAAACTGTAAAAACTCCACGTCTATTGCATAACGTCGTCCGGGTTTAATTTAAGAAGACTAAAACGTGTACCTACCGACCGAAACTGTAAAAAACAAACTTTATATCAAAGATGGGGACAATAATCCAAAATCTTAATGCACAGATAATCAAGCCTCATCTTAAGATTTAGCAAAACAATATACCGACATCTCAAAAAATTACTAAATTATTACAGATCTTTGTATACTAAGACACACTTATTGACGCAAACAAACAGACCAACTCCAAGGAAATACACACATAAAAATAACAGAGACATATTAACACACCTTTATATACACAGCAATTTGACCTCTGATACATAAGCATACCTCTATATCTAGAATAACAAAAAAATAAGTATTTATATATATTATATCATATTTTCTATTCTTTGTGTTTAGCTATTAATGCAAGGGATAGTTATCTGTAGGCCTGTAATTTAATGAAAGGTCGGAATAAATACCTAAGGTAAAACAGATGTCAGTTTGGCTCGCAATAGAAAGTTGGATGTGGAGATTCTGAAGAGAGGAACAATTACATTCTCTTTAAGTGAACTATAAGTGTTCATCGATTTAAAAATATAGAATATAACAGAAACTTAATAAAGTTTTTTCCCAGTCAATAATATACACTAAATATTGACCTAATAAAATGACTTTATAAATATCTAAAACAAAATGGTTAGTTTTTTTATACATTTTTTAAATTATACATGAAGGTCATTCAATAATATGGGTGAATTCTCGGTATAATGACTTTGAATGCAAATAGAAAAGTACATGTTTGTTTAATTCTGTTTTTTTTTAACACAAAATTATTTATTTTGCAGATTAAAAATAAAAGTTGAAAGTTTCAGTCATTAATAAGGAGGGCTGACCTAGAAGTGTGCTCCAGGATTGAACCATGGTCAGTTGTCAAGTTTTTTGTTGCTGAAGAGTACAACGAGTTGAAATTCATAGGGGAAAGTCAAATGTGTATGGTGCCACATGTTTCAGTCATAAAATGTCTACAAGTGAACTTAATTGTTTGAAGAAATCAAGAGAAATGTTGTGGATGAAGATTTGCCAGAAATGAGGTCTTCTGAGCTATCGAATCAATCAATGACTCAGTGCCAACTTCTGTGAAGTGCTAAGGAAAATCAAGAATGACATAAAGAACAAACGCGGGGTTCATTAGCCAGATGAAGCCATCTTGTACCATGACAACTTAAGGGCTTACATAGCAGTCAAAACAGTGCAGACCCTCAACGAGCAAGGCTTAGAGTTGTTCTTTCACCACGCTTACAGCTGAGAACTTGCCTTGCCTTTAACCTGTTTGCTCCATTTAAAATATTCAAAAGAGGCACAAAAAATTTAAGTGCTGATGAAGTCAAAAGTGTTTTGAGCAACTGACTAAGACATCAAACCAAAGATTTTTACGGTGTAGACAGACAGAGGTTTGTGTATAGATTGAAACAGTGTGTTACAGTGATGAAAAATAAAAGTAAGCTTCTATCTCTATTAGAAGTCCTTCTACCGAAAAATTCACTTTTATGACCCTTGTATATTCCTTTTCTCGGCCAAATTATTACCCCAAATATTTTTTTTTCTACTTTTTTTTACCTTTATTTGTGTGGAAATCTCTTAGTTATTTGATTTCCTTTATGTTTCAACATTATACACTTAATGATAAAATAATTCAAGACTTTGTAAACATTGAACATTTCTTCACTCATTTTTATTTTATGATCTAAGTGTGTAATTTATTGATAGTTCAGTGGAAAAACATAACCGAAAAGATAAATCGCTTAGTTTTTAAGTTGTGTTATTATCAAATATCAGATATTAAGATTGTTAAGGATTATTTTGAAAAACAAAAAAAATATTTATAAATTTATATATTTTTAATAGTAATGAAACTCAAAAAATATTATCAATCTAGGCGTAACGTCCCCAATCTGCAATCTCAGATTAATTCAAACTTGTATCAGACGATTCTAACGGTAGTTATAAGCTTCAAACTAAAAAAGATTAATTCTGATTGAATTAGATTTTTATATTTAATAGAGATCATAATTTTGTGTAAATCGAATTTCCTAAACCGATTCTGGTGTTGTTGTTTCTTGATATACAATATTCTTAGTATACAATCGTCTAGGATATATCCTATCCTAGACGATTGTATACTAAGAATTCCGATTTCGACGAAATATTATGGGGAGATAATAACGACTCATTTGACTATACTGAAAATGCTATATAAATTGTTACTTATTGTTGCTCCAGTAGAAAATGGGCGAAGAATATAATATGATAAACAGGTTGTTAGTGCCAATACTGTCGCCTGTAAATTCTTTCTTGTTGGACACATTTGGCTAAAAAGCGAATAATATAATCTTGATCTCTGAGGTAAATCAAATTACAATGAACGAAACAAGAAAATAAATCAGACAAAAGCAAAAATAGAAATCCAATAAGAAAAAATAAGAACAAATTGTTTTACGCTATAATCATCTCGAAAAAAAAAACAAAGTAGTTAAAACTTGGAATGACCCTATAAAAACAAATGTAATGACATGGAAAACTCCAAAAACAATATAATTTATATATAAAAGACTTGTTAAACAACATCGACAGGATCTTAAACGACGGTAACAAAGCATGAATATTTTTCATAATATAGGTAACTAACACTGGTATATTCGGAATAGGCAGTTACAAGCTTTGCGGGGCCGTCGACGTGGCCCAGTGGGTAAGCAGTCGGACTTCGGAATCTTAGTACACGAATTCAAATCCCAGTTCGAATCTTGTCCGGTTTACGTTGACATCTTGACTAATACCTTGAGAAAGGTATGAATCCAAGTCTTCTTTCCAGCTGTGAGTTAAATAGTGTAACTTGTGTTATGCAAAAAAATATGTGTGTATAAAATAATATTTACCAAAAGTAATTGTTCTAAATATTAAAATGGTTTAAAAAGGTTAATATGCTGTTAAACACAAACAAACAAAGATGCAAGTTTAGCAAATGACTTGAAGATTATTGATATCCTGAAGGATTTTGATAATCAAATAGTCACATGACAATAAAATTTAACTCATTTTTTTCATTTTCTAACAATGCCAATTCTGTAAAAAAAAATTTCTAAATTCAATCTTAAAAACTTTATTTTCGATTAAATGGGGTTTTCTGTGCCATGTTGAAGAAATCATTACATAATTTAAGAAAAACAATTAATACAATATTTATAAATCTATGCAATAAAGAATAACTTTAAGTTTTATAGTGTTGTAGTCTAGAGTACTTTGAAGTACAGAAAATATCTTTTTAAAAAATTGTTTAATATCTATTAATCTAGTAATGATGAGAATAAAGATTTCAATATTCTAAATAGTGTTAATTGTAAGTTGTCTTACTATGTTTTGATTTATTGCGGTACAAGCGTTAAAAACCAAATTTAAAACGTACTGTTCAAAATGATTAAATATCCAGACATAATGCCTCACCTCCTATTTACACCCATTAACAATTAAGTCATCGTAAAGTAAATCTAATCTTAACCACTATCATATTATCTAAAAAGCTTTAACAAAAAGAATTTTCCTTTAACGAACTCAGAATCAAATGAAGTTAATGAATCATCAAAAACTAATAGCAGGAAAAAAAAGCACCATTTCTCTGTTATTCACTTTTTTCGTGTGATTTAAACATCGTTTATTAAGATTATTAAAATCATTTTTATATCTACAATAACTAGAAATTTAAAAAAACAGTTTCAAGTAGTCATTTATCCACACCATTATTGCCATTTACGTTGCAAATAGTTTTGAAAGTTAAATTATTAGTTTCATCTTATCAAAATAGCATTTTTATCAATATTTTCTTTTTGCTGCCCTTAATAATAGCTATATTTGAGTATCCTAAATTAGATTCATTATGATTATAAAAACAGAAAATAGTACACACTTAAATCATTATCTAAAAATCCCCTCAATACAATATAGATTTTTAGTTGGAAAAACTTTTAGTTGGTATGAAAATTAATAATTTTTTGAATCACTTATGACCGTCTCGGTTGCTTCATAAAAAAAGATCATAACCAAACGCTTTGTCGTGTCCTAGAAAAAAAGAATAAAATTAAGTCAAGCGAATGTATTTCAGTTTGTATCAGTTATCTTTACTCCTGGTTAAATTCGATGTACATTTTATCCATTTTTCTTGCTTATGAAAGAAATCTTTTCTGTTCTTGATCGTTTTTTTTACTTGTATTTTATTTTCTCATTTTTGTATTCTTAAATGTTGGACAGTCGCGCTCGAGCGTAAAAGGTGCCTAGACTGTAAGCCATGATATTTTAGTTGCCGAGGAAAGCTTTTTTTATATATAATACTTTGATTATAAGTGGGAAAATAGTATTACTACTATTATCAGTGCTAATAATAATAATAATAATAATAATAAGAAGAAGAAGAAGCTGAAGAAGAAGAAGAAAAATCGAATCAAAAGTGTTATTTTACTTAATTCATTTTTTTATCACTCATTGTGTCCAGTGAAAAGTACAAACTTGTATGAGCGAAACATCAATAAATGGATGAACCTTGAAATTGTAATATGCAAATTCAAATGTTAATGCACTAAACTCATCAAAATGAATTTTAATTTTGTTTGATACTCATAGAAAAATATTTACATTCCACTCACTTTCAGCATTGAATTAATTAATTAATACAACTTCAGGTATGCTTACAAAAAAACCGTAAAATATTTTCTGATATTAAAAGGTTGTAAAAAAAGACTGACCAACTAGGCTTAATAGAGTATGCGCATGTGTGCGTATTTTTTTGCATCTTTATACATGTGAGTGCTTGTATGTTTATATATGTAGTTGCGTCCGTATATCTGTTGTTTTTTTAAGCATTTAATAATATTAAAGTGGGTCTAAATGAACGCTGATTATTACAAATGAATGTTTATGTAAAGATTGTTTTATTTAATTGAATCCGATCGCAAATTTTTAGGGACTTTTAAATCACGCTGACACACACACACACACGCAC
>JAUZSX010336004.1:0-10785 GCA_034780655.1 Idiosepius hallami
AACAAACATCTTATATAAGAAAACCTGGATATAAACGATTTAAGTGTAGATCTAAAAATGGATATTTGAATCCCTAGAGTGAATAGCAAAGACGAATACCAAATACATTTTCGAATGCAATGTTTAAAATGAAAGTATCTTAAGGTCATAATGGAACAGGGAAGAGACCAAGTATTCCAAACAACGGTGAAAACAAAAATGAAAAAGAATCTTGTTTTCTCGAGTAAGCAATCCAATTTTACATTTGGGACATTAACAATAAATGACATAAACCAAAAGAGATATTTGGGGTTGCTGTGTTTTACAGCATATCAGCCTTTGGGTCACTGACCCAGAAAGATTTTTCATCAATAAAGGTTTTTAAGTTAATTCTTATAATAATAAACGCATTGCACATGGACCTTAAAACTTGGGAGAAAGTAACGAAGGAAAGGTTGAAGTGGTGAGGCGCTGTTGGCGAGGGTGCTGCACGTGGGATTGCTGATAAATCGTTAAAGTTTAGAGTCATAATGCACAAGTTTAAACCCAGTTGTTCCGTTACAATCACACACAAGCTCGGCAAAGTTTTCTTTCCTTTCAGATATGGAGTAAATGAAGCAATATGTGTTATTTTCTAAAGAAAAAAAAAACACGTTGATGTAGTCACTTACATGGATGTTCCATGAACCAAAAAACCGTTAAAAATATTAAAAACAAAATTGAATTCAACTGACTGATTTTTATTTGTACTGTAGATGTTGAAAATGTTATTAATTGGTCTATGATAATATTCTTTTATTAAAGAATATGCTTGTCACATCCCTAGTTTTTCGGTCTCTGACAAGAATATTTTTTAATAAAAGCATATTATCACAGCCCTACTAATAACTATAGACTAAAAAAATGTTAAAATTGCAAAATAGTAAAGTAACAACAAGAGTTTTTTTTAATAAAAGCATATATCACAACCCTAGTAACTAGTTACAAGTATATTACTTATTTCCCTCAATGAATGTAAAGTACAAATGGTTATTAAATGAAATGTAAGGAAAAGTCATACCATTTCATTTTTTTTCCAGATTCTTATTTTTACACACTAACGGTTAGTTTAAAGAATACTTTACTACTTAAAGATTTATATTGAAACATTTAATCACGAACATGAAATATAAAAAATAATTTTTTGGTCCCTGGAAACAATAAAGGTAGTTGATATCATTATCTAGGAATTAGAACCAGAAGAATTCTATTTTCATTAGTTGAAGTTTTCCGAATTGTTTTGATTATATCTCTAATGTTTAAGCAGAGTTAAGTGAACTCGGTTGAAAAATATAGAAAATCTAAAACCAAATATTCAAGATAACGATAGAGAAAGAAAGAAAGATACATTTTTAGATTAAAAAGAAATAAAAATGAAATATTTTAGTGATTAAATTATTCCCATTTTGCTTTAGAATTATTTGTTGTTGTCTATTGACACATAATAAATATTAATAGAAAAAAAAGAAACGCTTTTAATTAAGCAATCTTAATTAAATTCGAGTTGACAAAATATTCTAAAAGTATTTGCATAAAATAAGAGCGCGTAAATCATCCAAATTTCTTAACTAAAAACAAAAGTCGTGATTTTATTTGCTGATTAACACAGTTAAAGATTATAAATGATGAAAAGTTCAAATGTAATCCTAGTGATATTAAAAATCTTGCTGTGTTCGAAAACCCTAGGATTTACCAATGCTTGACTTTTGCTGCCCATAGATATTGGTATAGTCATGTGGATCCAGCTTTGTTCGAGTAAATATGTCTGTAGGGGGTGGACTGAGCCATCGATCCAATCGGACCCGGTCCGAGGGCCCGGTACTGCAAAAGGGCCCTTCTGACTCGGGATCCCCTTGCATATTGTTTTTTTCATGGCTTTGCAGATTGCTGGACTGAACACAATTACAGGCAGATCCGTAACCGTGCAAAAATGAAAATTTGGAGAAAAATATCTTCACTAAAGCTAAGTGGACAAGGAATCGGAATCGTTAATTAACATTTTCCTGGAATCGAAATCGGAAAAATTAGGAATCATCCCAACACTAATCTTAAACTAAAGTTTTCTCTTAAATAAGCCAATATGCACTGGTCACCTGCTGCTCTACATATGGCATTTAACTGTAAAAAATTGGGAAAGGGAGTCCATTATATTTTCTGTCCGATGATCCGTAATACTTTCAGTCCCACCCTGTATATCTGTGTTCATTTGATTCATTAGTATCAATGCCATTGCCATATGCACACTATACGATTGTAACAAGCTCTTTCCAACCAAACCTATATTCAGATAATAGGCTCTAGGGTTCAGAAAGTCACATGGGAGGAAGCGGTATCGGTCCTTATCCCCATAGGACTTACCCACATAATCCATTCCTTCCTAATGGAAAATAACTTCTCTAAAATACCCCACATGGCAAGAGCATTACACAGTTTGATACATTCTTCAGGATTGTGCCATTCGTACTCATATCCGAAGAAACCTCTACAACGCCAAGGATATGAAGTATCTATTAAAAAAACAACTAATCCAAATGCAATACTAGCTGCATTCCTAAAAAAAAACTTTTACTAAAAAAAAAAATGACTCCAATACAACTATTTTGATGCAACGAGTGGTCTGAGGAACTTTATTAATCTAAATAAATATCATTAAAAACTCTTCAGACTCGTTGATTTGACATAAAATGACCTTCAGTGGTTGACGTGCCATAAAACCAAACCAAACGAAATTTTTATTTTTCCATATCTTCTATGATTAATACTTATATTCTCTTATTGCTTATATTAAAGTTTCAGGTTAATATTTCCCTAAGTGTTTCAAAAGGTTCCATCAGCCACCTGCGAATCTTTTTCACTCTTTACAACAGAAACCGAATAAATGACGTTGTAAACTTATTTTTGCTAATTTTTTGTCAGGAATAGAAATTTGGATTTCCAAGAATAAATCTAACGTTAGATTCTGACGGCTTTGACGATTTTCATCTTCTGTTTGGGCCAAATCCGACAGAAACCCCCCCCCATTGGTCCTCAGAGAAAAGAGCGAAATAAACCTTTTGCTATAAACAGCAACGGAAACCCTTCCTTGACAAAATTCTTTGATGATACTTATTATAGGCAAATATTAAAAGGCCTAGGAAAGATCAATGTTATTGATTTTCACGAGTTGCAAAAATGAATGAATAAATAAAAATGGAAAGTGAAGAATAAAAAAATATAAATATATAAAAAATAATTTTTTTAAAAAATTATTATTAAAATTCAGTGCGGACATGATTAGAAAAACAAATAATTTGATTTATAAGACCAACAGATCCAATCATCATCGCCCTTCGGGGCCAGTTGCGCCAAGGATAGAGGCGTTGGGGTCTCTTCGGTTCAAGCAGTGCATTGTCGGAAGATAGCGGTTTCAATTCCTACTCAAGTCGGCCAGAGGGATTTACTTGGTCACAAAAAACGTGGTTCGATAGACAACAACAATGGAAGGCACTGATTACTGAGGATTCGGTGACGAGACCCAGCATCCCTATCTGAGGTTACGGTTAAAAAAAAGAACAAAAAAAAACACTTGAACACGGCTTGAGGGAGACTATGCCGAAACGTAGTGTAGAAACATCAATACCTACTAAGATGAGGACAAAAGTCCGAATAATAAAGTTAAATTCATAAAAAATTTAGCCTAAGATAAAGTCTCAATATATTTTTCTTAGCATTATTTACTATATATCATATTTACTTGGTGAGCAGCACCAACCAAGTTTGGCACAAGGCCATTTTTAAAGTGAATGCAATAGTTTTTGACTGGGATTTGAATTCGTGTACTACGATTTCAGAGCCCGAACTTTTACTACCTTGGCTGCCCAATTTACTTTATATAATGTATTTTAAAAACTTAAAATCCTGTATTGATAAAAGTCTTTCTGGCTCAGTAACCCAAAGGCTGACAATGATAAAACCAAAATATCGGTGTGTATTCTTTTGCCTCAGGTCATTAGGGCCGATATATCGGCCATTTAGGGTCTGGAGGGTTAGAAAAACTTTCTATCTTAATTTGCTAACAATTTGACTAATAGTGACCCCGAAGACATTGGCCTAAACAACTCTTTGCTTCATTTGTTGGTCACTTAAGAAGTGATAGAAAATGACAGGAGAAAGGTGAAAATATCGTAAAATCACTTTGGCTCAGCTCCATTCCAAAACTATTGTGTTAAGACACGCCAGTGAGGTCTATTAATTTTATGTCGCTACTGCTACTATGGTGCACTAAGACAAGGAAATGGGTAGAAGAAGAGACAAGCACAGAGTGAAAACGAGGACTTGGTCTGTGAACGTGCCAACATAGAATTGTCATGCTATTATTTAGGTTAAAATCAATTGATTATTCCCCTAATCAGATTCAGCTTTTTTTTGTACAGGATTGTATCGAAAAGTATTTTTATAATCGCACTCACATTGAAACTGCAATGGTATTGACAAGGGCTGTGACAATAAGAATATTATATTTACTTGGTGAGCACCAACCCAATTTTGGCACAAGGTCATTTTACGTGCTCTTACCCGGGATTTTTGCATTCAGTGTTACCTTTCACCTAAATGAGCTGCTCTCCCGACTTAACGAACCCCATCTGCCCGAGGCAGCTAAAGGTGAATGCAATCGTTTTGACTGGGATTTGAACTCGCGTACTACCATTCCTGAGCCCGTGCTTTTACCAACGCTCCAACTTCGTATGCCTGTCACAATCCTTGTTTTTAGGACTGTGACAAGAATATTTTAAATAAAAGTATTTTGTCAAGGCTCTGCTAATAAATAAAGAATTAAAAGAAATGGTAAAATCCCAATATAGTTAAGTCTTATCTAATTCTAAAGAATAATCTGTAATAAAGGCATATTATCAGAGTCCTGTTGTCGTAAGATTTGCGCCCCCTTACCCATTGGTAATCAATCAACGTTCAAAATTCCAAAATCCCTAAAGTTATTGATTTTCATAGAACTACAATCAAGGATTTAATTAACACTAGTATTTATTCTTTTTATTTAGTTCTCTTGTTTAGCAAGCGTAGAGCCGACTTCTTGATTCGGTTTCGTAACTGTTTTTTTTTATTCGCCCGGCAGAGTGGTTAGCTCTGCACAGGCTAGCTAGCTGGAACTTGTCAACCTGCTTGCACACTGGTACAGTACAGTACCTGATATTCCTAAAGGATCACCCATTTTAGTACTAAACAAGCTCTACGTTGCTTAACTTCGGCGATCAAGCGGGAACCATTGCCTTTAACGTGATTTGACCGTAAAACTGATATTCCTAAGGGGTCACCCATTTTAGTACTAAACAAGCTCTACGTTGCTTAACTTCAGTGATCTAGCGGGAACCGGTGTTTCAAACATTATTGTACTGTACTAGATTAAATTAACTCGGATGGATTAATCCTAATGGAGGAACAAAATGGATTAAGTTAACTCGAATCCCCCAGAAAATATTTGCATGGATTAATTTTCTCGGCTATGTTAAGCCTGTGGATTTGGCATAATGCGTTAAGAGAGATATCCTAAGAGGTTCCACTTGATTCGAAACTGCTAGATATTGCTATTATATGTACTTCGACGAGCACAACCCCAAGTTAGGCACAAGACCATTTTTATGTGCCCCTAATATCCTTGGGTTGTTGTAATCAGTGTTACCCTTCACCTAGTCAGTTACTCTCCTGAGTCAACGAGCCCCATCTGCACGAGGGAATTTAAGGTAAAGAGAAGGCTTTGGGCTGGGATTTGAACTTGTGTTCGAGAACCCTAGGTTTTACCAATGCTTGACTTTTGCTGCCCATAGATATTGGTATAGTCATGTGGATTTACCAGAACTCATTATATAACTATGTTATATTTATTTAAACTTTATTGCCTTTCTTTTGCGACTAAATGAAGAAAAATGAACTTTTATTTTCGAAAAAAAAAGAATGATTTTAAAAAAAAACAAATTGTAGGAGTAAACATACTGACACTCTTTCTAAATCAAAAAAAAAAATTGGGCCAAAATTAATACTATCTATACAAGACAATAACTGTTTGGCCCTTTCTTTACACTTCTCCTAAACCCCTACTTCGATCCAAGAATTACTCCCCTGCTAGATCATCAGACCAAAAGCCGTTGAATGTATGTTTATGCTTATCTACTGTACACGCTCTATCACTGATATTGAGCACTTTATGAATATAGGCAATCTTGCTTTACAGATTAACATATACAATATACTGTCGATCATTTTTTAAAATATTTAACTTTATGTATGAAAAGGGAAAAATGTTATTTAAAATTTAAAAAAAATATTTAACAAATGAAATTCACAAAACTTTTTTTTGCCATTAAATAAATCATCAACCTTTCCTTAACTTTTGGACGCTACTGTATATCTATTTGTGTATTTGTGTATGTTTGTGTGTCGGGATGTCTCTGTGTTGTGTTTGTGTAAAATTATATAGAAAAAGCTACAATTATAATTGCCAGATATTTCCTTTAGTTTTTTAAAAATTTTGAAAATAAATGTTTTTTGACAGAAGAATTGATTTCCAGACAATTCAAGCTCAAAGTAATAATGTTTTGTTTTTCCTTTTATATTCAAGACAATAACAGTTCCTGTTAGACAAATTATTTATTCTGAATCACTGAAAACTATTTGGCTTTTGTTTTATTTAAAAGAGTATAATGAGTGCTAGCCAAAAAGGAAAATTGTGTCCGTATAAATTTCAGATGCAGCAGGAATAATAATTAATTTAATTCAATTTTATTAACTTAAAAATTGATTTGAATGAATTGTTATGGAAATTATAAATTTTGTGTTAAATGTCAGATAGGAGTTTTGTATTGAATAACGAATTTTTTTTTTCAGTTATTCTTCTTGGATATAAAGAAAGTTAAAAAAAAACTTGTTATATTAATACTAGTCAGGGCCATAAAGCTCCTTAGATTCACAAATCTTTTGCACTGCGAAAAATTATCAAAATAATTAATTATTAGGATTAACTAAAAACCATTAACATACGAATGTCGAAAATTGAAAAAGTGGCGAGGGATATTTGGGCTGACATCGTTGTTGAGGTTATGCAGAAAGACTTCTACTCACCCGTTGGGGCTAATCTTTCCGTTGTTGTTATTGAGCATAAAAGACCTCCCCTCATTCGTTCTGACTTAGATCACTTTTCCTGTTGTTATAGAGTATTTCATTATCTCAGACTATACGGAGTCTCCAGGTCCCCCCTCCCAGGGGCAACTCCAATCAAAGAGATTTCTTTAGCAAAGTCGATGGTGGAGAAGGAAGAGGTTTGGATGGGGAAGGCCCTTTAGTTCAAATGCTTAATGCGTTGGACTGATTATACCACAAAATGCCGACTAGCCTCGCACAGTACCTGTAATTACTAAGTGGTCACCCATCTTAGTACTGAACAGGCACTACCTGGTATTACTAAGTGATCACCCATATTAATACTGAACTGGCTCTACCTGGTATTACTAAGTGGTCACCCATCTTAGTACTGAACAGGCACTACCTGGTATCACTAAGTGGTCACCTATCTTAGTACTTAACAAGCTCTACCTGGTATCATTAAGTGGTCGCCAATCTTAGTACTTAACAAGCTCTACCTGGTATTACTAAGTGGTCACCCATCTTAGTACTGAAAAGGCTCTACATTGCTTAATTTCGTTGATCAAGCTGGAACTTGAGTCTCAAACGTGACTTGACCGTATATTGGCGAAAGTTTTGGCTGTGGTCGGTGACATTTAAAGGTGAACCGGAAAGAAAGAAATTACGTTTGAAAGAAATAATGGCGCAAAGAAAAGAATGGGTAATTGTTTTAACTTTGAAAGCATTGCGAATAAGGGTTAGGGTTAGTAATCTTTGTCGATCTTGTTATTCATGCAACGGTTTGACCTTATGCCTTCTAATATTCTTCTGCGCTCTCTTTTCAAACTTGGAATATTCATGCCAAAATCGAGAACTGTTGATTTCTTCCTCTTCTTTACCGTTTACACCCAGCAGTGCATTGGGCAGCAAATTTATTTATTTGATGTTTTCGTAGCGTACTTTTTTTTTACGAGAAAGAGTCGCTAGCCTTATGCTCACCCCCCAGCCTCTCTCTCTCTCTCTCTCTCTCTCTCTCTCTCTGGGTGACGAGAGAAATCACATTTATAGTGATTGAAAGAGTTCATTCTAAGGTGTGTTTCCCCAACAACAATACTATACCTAGAAAGGCAGCGACGGTGGAGCATTGGTAAAAGCTAGGGCTCTGGAATCGTATTACGCGAGTTCAAATCCCAGTCAAAACCATAACTTTCACTTTAGCAGCCCCGGGCAGATGGGGCTCGTTAGCTCGGGAAAGCATCTCATCTAGGTGAAGGGTAACACCGAATATAAATACCCGGGTAAGAGCACATAAAAATGGCCTTGTGCCAAACTTGGGTTGGTGCTCACCAAGTAAATATCATATTTGAGAAATATCCGGCTGTCACTGCAAAACTGCCTGTCGGAGTGTGTCAAATATACTAAACCTTTTTTTACTACTACTATTGTAATTATGATTATTATACTGTTTACCAATATACTACCTGTACCTGATTACAGTAGTAGTCACTACTACTGTACCTGATCATCCAATATGTATTAGTTTGTCCCAAAAGTTTGTAAATAATTTTCCATTTTCCTTGCCAAGTAATAACAAAAATTCTTCCTCCAAATAAAGACCCTAATTTTTCAAGACTTTTCTGCCATCGATCTGCAAGCTATCTGATTTGATAAATATACCATTCAGCTTGATTCTTTAACTTTTGGGACAGCCTAATACATTACCCAACCAAAAAAAAAAATGGATTTTTTGGACTGGATGTCCAAGAGAGGAGTGATACATGTCTATAATCAAACTTGTTTGAATGTTAATGTACAAAGAAAAAAATAAATTATTAATATTCTACAATTGACTTGATATTATTTTTTGCGAAATCCTTCAGATAAGCTATGATTAATTATATAAATACTTTCTGGACTATCTATTCGCATAAAGATGTACTTGTTGGTTTGTTTAGAGTATAGATACATAAAATCTACATTATTGATTCTATTGAAATTTTGTTAGAGTAACTCATTAGAACCAGAAAGAGTTTCTGTGTTATCAAAAAAAATAATTCCTAGTTAAAGATTTTAATATAATTTTTTTTGATATATAAGATTTTAGAATAATTCCTTTTTAAAGATATTTTTTCCGATTTTTGCCGACCCGGGAATTTAAAAAAATCTCTTTTCTACTTCTGGCCTGACTTTCAAAGCACGTTTTTTAATATCTAAAATATTTAGAAAATTAATTAATAATTTTGAACTTTGAAATTCGATTGTGAGCTAAGAAAGAAAGAACCAAACCCCATTTTTGGATGAATTCAAGTTCATACTATGTAGAATGTCTAGGAACATAAAATAGATTCAATGTCCAATAGTGTCATATTTTTTTGAGCCGCGCTAGAACAATATGCAAACTTCAGCTCAAAAATCCTATAACGAGGAAAGAACCAAACTTCATTTTTGGAGGAATTGAAGTTCAGACTATCAAGAATATGTAGGAACAAAAAAAATTCAATTTTGAATAGTGCCACATGTTTTCTTTGGCCACGCTAGACCAATACTCTAATTTCGGGTTCAAAGTTGAATAACCCCAAAACAATTCATTTTCAGAGGTTTTAGATATGATTTTTAGATTCCTCATGTGGAAAACCATTTTTGTGCAAATTTTCAAGGCTGTACCTAGTCTAGAAGTCGATTTATGCCCAAAAATGTAAATTCAAAATGGCGGAAATTTGCGACAAAACGCGATTTTCGTAAAATACTTAAAGTGCAATATTTCCAGAATCGCTCAGAGTTAGAGGCTCAAATTTTCAGGATTTTCTAGTTTTTATGATACCAACATAGGGTGAAAATTTGAAAAAAATCTGAGACGAAAGGGTGTCGAGGTCTGGATGATTTGATATGGAATGACCCCAATATATTGGCTTTAATTTGGTCCCCTATTAGAACGGCTCTGAATGACAAGTTGGTAATCTTTAAAATTGTTTTGATTTCCCTTTATATGCTTAACATTAACCCTTTGGATCCGAATGAAAACAAAACGAAACAATTTAAATGAATTAAGCCACAGCAACGCGTTGTAGGGTACAACGAGTTCATTATTAATAAATATATCTTTTTTTCAGATTATTGATAAATTAAAAGCATGGATAGATGGATAGCATCCGCCCGTCTCCAAAGACTATAGATAAATCCACCCGTGTTTATTTTGCAGCTGGAACAGCAACAGTGAAGTGGCATCTCCAGGGTGCAAGGCCTGGGCAAAGTTTTTGGGTGTGTCTGATTCTGCCCATTTCTCAGTACACCCCTCACAGCCTTGCCGGTGGAATCCCAAGGAAAATCCAAAGGAGAGCAGAGCTGTACGTTTCGCCCTAGGTTGGCAGCAGGAGCTACCGGAACGAGCTGAGTGCAGTTTCGGGCTACCTCAGGGACTCCAAGAGCTACCGGAACGAGCTGAGTACAGTTTCGGGCTACCTCAGGGACTCCAAGAGCAACCGGAACGAGCTGAGTACAGTTTCGGGCTACCTCAGGGACTCCAAGAGCAACCGGAACGAGCTGAGTACAGTTTCGGGCTACCTCAGGGACTCCAAGAGCAACCGGAACGAGCTGAGTACAGTTTCGGGCTACCTCAGGGACTCCAAGAGCAACCGGAACGAGCTGAGTACAGTTTCG
>JAUZSX010336015.1:0-10784 GCA_034780655.1 Idiosepius hallami
GAGGAAGTCTTCCAGGATTGGAAGAGATGCATGAACAAGTGTGTAGATGCAGAAGGCCCTTATTTTAAAGGGAAAAAGGTTTTGTAAGCTTATGAAAATAAATATTATATCTCCAAAGAAGGACTTTGAGGAAGTCTTCCAGGATTGGAAGAGATGCATGAACAAGTGTGTAGATGCAGAAGGCCCTTATTTTAAAGGGAAAAAAGTTTTGTAAGCTTATGAAAATAAATATTATCTCTCTTGACATTTTCTCATTACTTACTGAACATACCCCATATAAAGGAACTGTTTGTTTTTACAACAGCAGTTAAATCCTATTTTTCTATTTTCCCTCGACAATACTTTCGACAATTTTCGGGGTATTCGCAAAAACAGGAATATACACATCAGGAAGAATCATCATACTATAGGATAGAAAGAATGGCGCTTTTGCAGAACAAGCAAATAGAGAAATTTGGCCGAACCCTTATCTCTAACCCTAAACCTTCATCTCTAACCCTAAACCCTAATCTTAACCCTAGCCAACCAAATTGCTGTCTTACAACAGGTTCAAAGTCCCCGAGCTTGTTCTGCAAAAGCGCCCAAATAATGGGTTGAAAAAAAGTTTATCTTACGCTTTCAGAAATCTCGAAATGTTTTAATTCTTGGACTGATTAAACTTCCGCGTGATGAAAAAACTACGTGATTAAAAGTCTCGATAAAACATCGAGTGATGAAAAGTCCGTACAAGATTTTTTCCCACACACTACTTTTACGAGCTTATAAATTTAATTTTTTTTTTTGTTTGGTGACAAGGTAGGTCACAAAATGAAAGATCTAAAAAGATCTAGGCTTTTTGACCTACAGTCTATTAGTTATATTATATTTACTTGCTGAGCACCAACCCAAATTTGGCACACGGCCATTTTTACGTCCTCTTACCTGGGCTTTTTGAATTCAGTGTTACCCTTTACCTAGATAAGTTGCTCTCCCGAGTTAACGAGCCCCATCTGCCCGAGGCAGCAAAAGTGAGTGCAATGGTTTTGACTGGGGTTTGAACTCTCGTAGTACGATTCCAGAGCCCTAACTTTTACCAATCCTCCACCGTCGCTGACCCGAGTTGCAAAGCCATTACTCTATCTGTCCCCTAAAAAAAAAACAGTCCCAAAGAGACTTAACAAAGTCGAAACGGCCGTCCAGTACTCCTGTGTCTGTTGAAAATTCAGCGATTTCTTTCTTTATCAAGGTGAATTATTATTTATTTAATATATATATATATGTATATATATATATGTGTGTATATTGAGTACTTTATATGTTTGCATACACATATATTATTGGTGAAAAACATGAAAAAATTGAGTTAAAAATATTAAATAGAAAAATTTTAATTATTTTTAATGAGACCTGTCTGATATACTGTCAGCTCATCTGTCTTCGTTTATTCAGTAAGAGTAAGAAATGTGACAAATTGCCTTTCTCAATGTTGTTTCTCTGATAAAAATTTTTAGAGTATTTTTTGTCAACCCCTATATATGTGCATCATTGGTCTTAATTGTAAAATAGATTATAGAAAAGCAATGATATTTTGCGCCGTATCCCTGTACAATATACCATGAAACAAATCCTATTCCAAAAAAATAAAATTAATTTTTACCTCCTTCGTGCTGATTAAGCTCGTTAACTCGGGATAGTGTCTCATTTGGTTTTAAAGATAATACTATTTTTAAATCCCATTTAGATGAAACTCGTCAACTAAATGAAAATAACTTAAATCGAAAAGGGTCAAAAGTGATTCCAAAAAGTCTTGGAATGTGATAAGCACAACTACAATTGTACATAACTTTAGTGGTGAACAAAACATATGAAGAACTAATGCAAACATAACAAAATATATTCATAATTTTAGGTATTTTGCTAAATGGCTATTCAATAAGGAATTTCATTGTTATGAAATATAAATAGAAAAAGGATAAATCTTATAATTTACGTTCAATAATTCATAATATTTAAATTAATGTGTTTTATTAATTACTTCATCTGAAATAGAAATTATTGATAGCGATTAAAAGAAATAGAAAATCATTTTTTATAGATCACGTTTCTATTGTTTTTTTTTTAATTTCCTGGTTACTGTTATCAATATTTTTTTTCTTAAACAATATCAATCGGTTGTTATCCCTGGTACATTATCGAACAAGCATAATTTAAACATAAGTTTTGGTTCAAGATTTTAGAATATAAATGCAGTTGATTGCCGCTTTCATTTATTCCATTGTTATATATATATATATATATATATATATATATATGTGTGTGTGTGTGTGTGTGTGTTTGTGTTTTGTGTATGTGTGTGTTTTATGTTTATATGTGTGTGTATATGTGTGTTTGTATACTTGGCATTTGTATCTTTAGAAAATAGAATGGAAAATGTCTAAGACGTCAAACATTTCCTTTTGACTTTTCTGTAAGAGAACATTCATAGATCTATTCGATTCGATATTCATTTTCTTCCGGGTTGTATTTATGGTAACTTGATTTTCCATTAAATCGATCAACTCTTTTTTGATGGATCCTGACATTAGTGTATGTCTAGAAAACAGGCTTAACATTCATTTTACAAACGATAAACTAAACTCGATTACATTAAAATATCTTAAATCTTGCATATTTTAGCTGAATTTCGTTATTCCAACATCTGTCATCAGAAATATTTTTTTTAATATTTTCTTTCAGTTTTGTCTTGTTTTCAAACAAAATTAGTAGAAATGGGGTTTAGTAATTTTAAATAATTTCCGAATTTTCGTCTGGAAGTTTTCTGTTGTCCATGATCATCTTCAGCCTAATGAGACTTTTTATTCTATTGTATTATAGATTTAGTAATTTTTTTTAATAAGTTGGCAAAAGGCCGCAAAAACACCCTCAAACTAAATTAAATACAATTAAAAACATAAATTACCTCAATTATAGAATACATTAGTCTAAAAAGTATTGGCACATTTCAACATGAGAATTAACCGATTCTAAAGTGAATTTAGAATAAACAGTCTTAACATATTCAGTATATAACCTTGAAATCAACTTGATCATGAATACATTTGATCTCAATATGTTTACTGAATGTAGTTCATGACAATATAACCTGTAAACAAATTTTATTCGAGGTTTAAAAGTAAATATAAAAAGTCTGGATTAAAACTAAATTAAAATTTTAGTTGAAACAATAAAATTGTTTATCTTAAATAAAAAGCACTAATTTCATATTTGCTTACACAATTGAAAAACAATAGTGTTATTCGAGAGTTGATAGAATTTCTATACAAATGATTTTTATGATTAAATCAGGAACTAAACTGGATTTGAAAGTTATTTTCTTAGAACGATTCCTACGGAAAATCAATCACTTTAATTTAATTTAAAAAAAATATAAATAGAAATGAAACTGTCTTTTTTTAGATGAACAAATAAAACTAAAAGAATATTTTTAAAATTTCAGGCTCAGCACATTAGAATCTAAAAAGCTATAAAGCCTTAACTGTGAAGCTCTGCATTAGACGTGTGCAGATCAATGTCAAATCAATTAATTCATCAAATAATGGAACTGATTAAAAAAAAATAGAAGATTAAACCAAATCAATTATTGATAACACGTGTCGGTGTTCTAATCATAGATAAAACCTCGTTCAAAATTAGCAGGTTTATGGGTGCCCAAATGCAATGTTTGAAAAATTATTTTTGAAACTATTCCATGTTTCTTTTAATCATATCAAAAAATTGTGGTTAATTGTGGTTAAACCCTCTTCTACAACTCATAACATTTTCACATTAACAGAAAGTAGTTCTCAAATATATTACGCTTTTGAAGTTATGAACAACTATGTTATTTTAAAGAAATATATTAATCGAGTTTTACCGTTATTTATTCTCAAACGATATTTTTTACTCCGCGGTCGAATGTATTTTGATACAAAATGCAATTTAAAACAGCTCTGTCCTATCAAACTATTCAAATATTCCACTGCAACAAAAGATAATTGCTTAAAGTGACTTGCCAAAAAAGATATTTATCCAAAATGTTTTGGATTGGAAAAACGCTTTTAACTTTAACTTATATATTGAAAAAAAATGCATATGAAATTACTATGGATGACGCAATGTATTTTAAATTATGCGGTGCGATACGATATGATGATGATCGTATGACAAAAATTGATTCGACTTAGCAATGAATAACATTAAAACTTTCTTGAGGTATGATAAATAAATTCGTAAATGGTATCGTCTCAATCAGGAGAAACCTTAAAATTATAATAAGATTTAACATTATTGTATTTTACATATCATCAAAGGTTTTCTATTACTAATGGCAGATTAGCTTACAGGTCATGAGGTTTTGAAATAAATATCTAACTGATGATTGTAAAGTCGATTTAGAATTCAAATGAAAATAAGGTTTTCTTTGTATATTTTTTATGTATAAAACTGACTAGAATACATATTTTCAATATAAAAAATGCATTCAATTTGTTTGTCAAATATATCTTACATATATTAAAATTGAAACTTTTTTCTGCATGTGTGTCTAAATATGTGAGTTCATTCTTGGTTGAATCCGAAATGACCGAATCAATTTTCCATAAAATGCAAAGTTGTTCTTTATGTGTCTGGGAGTGTTCTTAGATAAGTGCTATATCACAATACTTCTGGTAAGTATCAAAAATCGATTATCGAAAAAATAAGCTGCTAGAAGGAATGGCCCAATTTAAACGAAATTATATACACTTTTACTCACTATAAGTAAAAGAATTATTCAAAACTTTCATAACTACATACCCCAAAACTACTATCCTTTATTTTTGGTCAGGCACTGGAAAATAGATATACTGATTACAGCTTGATTTCAAATGTTCATAAAATGATTTATTGAGTTCATGATCACGCAAATATGGTGTGTATAGTTGCACAAACTAATAAGGTTTTGTTTATCATTATTTTCACTTTGACATTTCTGCATGACACGTTTGGTGTCACTCCTGTCCAAGATGACATACAACCCACATGAAAGTAATCGGCGTGTATTTTAGTTTGGAAAAACAAGTAGTGTATTGAGTTTGAAGCGTTCGTTCAAATGCATTGATCATAAGAATCCTCCTACCAAGTCCATTTTGAAATAATGCAATGAATTCTTTCAAAGGAATAAACCTGTGATTAAAGACAGAGACATTTCGGTCAGCCGTTTCGGGAGAAGTTATTGACAAGGTCAACCATGCTTATGTTTGCAGCCCCAAGAAGTTGACTGTAGATGTAAGAAAGTACTAAAAATTCTACGAAGCACAGTAAAAAATTTTAAAAAGTCGAAAATTTTTTTTTTCTAGCCGTACTGTATAGGGTAGTTAGATACATGGTAACATTCGATTTACTTTTCAAACTGAAAAATAGCTACTAATGGGTCAAAATAAAAACCCCGACCAATGCTTGGTAATATTTAGATGAGGTTATATTTTAGAAAATATCAAAATTTTAAGAGATGATTGTTTATTTATAAATATATCATACTCTTCATATCCAATCCAACTCAGATCATAGTTCATGATCAGACCGTATTATTACTAAAAAAAAATTTAATATGAAATTAGAATTGCTAAGTATCGGGATTTTTTTTTATCTAAGAATTCATTTGATATCTCAGTGGCTTAACACTAAAACAAATTGTACCACATTTGCCCACCTATTTTTGAGAAACAAAACTCTGTATATACGTTAAACATTGTTTATCTTAATCTATATGTTGTTCGGGTTGGGGTTGCTTCTTATCTAATTTACCAATGAAAGTGTTCGAACTATATAAATGTTACACCATGGCATTAGAAGGTGTTACCTTTTTCGTTGAACTAGCTTCAACAGTTGGAACCTCCATGATTACAAATCATGTTTTTCCGCCATGCCTTATATACTTGTGCACTCTCGTTACAGGAGAATTAGAACATGTAATCGCCCGAATTTTGCGCACGAATATAACATCACTTATTATGCCATAAAACGAAACGAGGAGCCCAGAAAAAAAAGCATTTACAACTCTGACCAAAACTTTTGTGTCACTATGTAAAACTATATTTCAAGAATACATCTAGATGATGCGGCTTGCACACCTCTTCAGTGATTTTAACCCTGGATCATCGATGGTTTCGGTCTTTTCTAAACATCAGACTGCCTCTACAGGTTGACCGGCCAAGATTGATCAGACCTTGACCTGTGTCCCAGCCTACGTTTGCTACGAAAAAAAATGCTTGGTTGTTGAAAATGTAAGACGGGGGTTGGGGAACAGGTGAACACAAAAGACAGGAATTTTCGAATTAGACTTAAATATAAAAAACTATTTTATAAGGAAATTTTATTCTAATAACGTTTGTTAATCTTAAAAAACATAATAACGACATGTTCCATTATTGTCATTAAAAAGATTAAAAAACGTTTTTTTCTTTGTGTCAATTGTTTGGGTATCTGGAAAAAAAACAACAGAATACAAAATCTCTAATGAAAAAAAAATTAAATAAAAATAAGCTTAAATAGTAAAAACTAACCAGCAAAAATATTTTGGATAATACTTCATTTAACAAAGGATAATGACTAAGAAAATACAGAAAAGTTAAGAAATTTGGTTAAAAAAAATAAAATTTGGTGCGCGTACCATAAATATTTGGGTGAAGGAGATAAAGATAAAACCCTATTCTAATCAAGAGAATTGTGGAAAAGTTCGAAGCTTATCAATAAAATTGCCAAGCAAAATAATCAGATTAGGAAACTTAAAGATTGTATCTGATTTCAAAAGAATTGTTCTTCTTTGCTCAATTGAGAACGATTGATCTTCTTAAAATGCTATCAGTCTTTTTCGGGTTATTTCGGCATGCTTTGAAAAAAAATGACATTTATATTCTGTACTTTAAGGAGCCATTGTCATCATTTAAACAAAGCCATAGATTTTAACCCTTTAAAACCTTACTTAGAAAAATTACTACTTAGCCAATCAGAGCCGTACTTATCGGGAGAGTTACTCATTTAGGTGAAGAGCAACACTCATTACAAAAACCTATGGCTCTAAAATGGAACGTAAAAATGACCATGTGCTTAACTTGAGTTGGTGCCCGACCAAGTAAATAAAATATATACTAATAGCCATATGATTTTTTTCTTTATACGAACACTTTTGTTGAAAATTATATTCAGAGGATATTGACTCTTAAGTAATTATTACTGCAGCTTTGCAAGTTAGTACTTATAAGAATGATTGAAAAGTCATAAAATTATGTTACCTTAATCCATTAGCCACGAGCAATATGTATGCTAAACACTTGTCAATATAATGTTAGTTATACATTTCTTCACATAATATGATAAACGCAACTAATTTCTAAAATATAAATTTTTTATAGTATTTTTGCTTTATTACCTTCATGGGAAGAACTGAAAATTTCGATAAAATAAACAAATTCAAATAATATTAATCGAGTAATTTAAATATATCCTGAAAAAAATGAATATATATTGATAAGTATTTTGTTCACAATATTCATTTATTTATGAAGAGAAATCAAAATACTGATGTATACTATTAGCTGAACTTTTCTAAAACATATCTTAGTCCATTCCTATAGTTAAAATCCTACATTAAATTCTCTTGTGTTATGATTTGCAATGCACTCATTTTTGACCCCCGACAAATGTAGAATTAAATGTATTTTTTGAATCCATGATTTGAAAATCAATAATACACTCTTCTGTAACTTGAGTACAATAGAAGCATTGTGAATTATATTAACAGAATTTTTATTAAAGAAATGGAATTGTATATATTTTTCTTCACTTTTAATATTTGTTTTATTATTTATATTATTATATTTGTTGGTGTATTCAGAGTATTATTCTATTTTTGCCATCCATTATATATTAGATATATTACTAGCAGCATAACTCGTGCAACTAAGAAATTCTTTACTTTGGTCAAATATATATATGCATATTTGAATCATACTATAATGTTATGATTAAACACAAAATTTTGTAAAACTTTTAACTCTACCGCACAGTTGTTTCGATCTTATTGCATTTCATCAATTGCACCCAATGCTGTCATCATTCTAAACGCCTTGTGGGTCTACAAACTGTACACCACTTATTTCGAAATAATTGTTCTAACGAATGACAAAGAACACAGAAACTAAAACCCCTATTTTTAAACCATGTGTTTATTTGTTGGAGAAAAGTGCATAATTATTAAATGGGCAGTACTGAACAATCTGCTAAACTTATATATATCAATTAAAATGGTATCTGTTTGTAAGCGTGTGTGAGTTCATTCAACATGGGCTCCGTAACGTCAGGTTTGATTTTCTTGAAAATTCACACACCTGTACTTTATGTGTGATGTTCTTAGGTTTAATTTCGGAATAGTCCGTTAAGTTTCAAAAACTTATAATAATAAAAAAAAAATCCGCTTCTACGAGAGATGGTCAAACTTTAACGAGACTTGACACAATATTACAATCCATTATTCAAAGTTTCATGACAATTAACCTGCAATCAACTATGCCAGTTTTTGTCTAGAGACTTTAAAATTGATATATGCAGTATTCAGAGATGTGAGTCTGTTGGAAAATAGCTACGAAGGCGTCATACGCTATCCCAAAGTAAAGCCAAGTAATATTATTTTATAGATTTAAAAAAAAACAATTCTCGTATACGATAAATTAAAATGTTAGTTATAAATGCTGGATGCTGTTATCATGTGTCGAAACAGCTCAATGTTGTGAAAATTTATAGAAGCATTTTTCAAGTACTTTTAAGCCATTTATGTATAATATATATATCTAATATTATTTCTATCATTTTCATTTGATTAATAATTTTGGATTTCAAAATATGTTTTAAGTTTCATTAAGTGCAAAAAATACATGCCTATCCATTAAAACCTAGTAGTTTAAGAGAGAACCTGTTTACATTTACCAACACCGATTGAAAGATTTCAAATTTGAGGCATTTGATGCCAGGACAAAAAGAAGGGTTCTTTGATTTCAGAGTGGAGACAGATGTGTGTGAAAAGACGCCCCACGGACGCAAAACTCCACCTCTTTGTCCATCGATAGTAGAAGTGCTTTCAAAATAGCGTTTACTTAGTAAAAAATAAATTCACGTCAGCAAAATATTTTCTTGTTTGAATGATATCACTCCAGTTTTCTTAGTTCTTTAAATTTATTAAAATGACATTGAAAAATAGGTGACATTCTTTTTGAAAAGAAATTCGTATATAGGACATCTACCCACTTCATTAGATATTTCATTTTTTAGAAAAATGGAGCAGTCATTAAATTATGGTTTTCAATGACTTGCAAATACAAATGAAAAGCGAATACAAATCATTGGTTTTATTCGGTTATTTACAAAAAGTAATTCTACATTAAAATTATATTTAAGAAAACACAAATAAAGAACACTACAAAGCTGTTACACTGTGCATTTAATTCATTCAATCAATAAATTTTATAATATAGAGTAAAATATGTGCTTTCTATTCATTTTTGAGGAATAACAATAACACCCACACTAAATATATACCGAGCAACCCCCGGAAAATTTGAAATCTACATTAGCTTATTTAACTTTCTGAACACACGTTTACCATTAATATTATTAAAATACCTTATCAAATAACAACTGGCTCACGGCAGATTTATGTGTTCATAATAACACATTTTCACGATTTTAATCTTAATCATACCAGTCATCTTACTTCTAGAAGCTATTTATTATCGATTTTCGAGATTTATTTAGGACATTTCAAAACAAATCTTATAAAAGAACATACCTAGTCAAAAAAATTACGACGGGTTGAATTTTCAAGAAAATCAGCTCACCTGTTTCAGAGTCCATATTGAACGAACTCACACACAGATCAACAAAAGAGGAAACTTGTTGTCACTCTGCCAACAGGAATCACCACCAGGCATTAGTGCAGTAAGAAAAAAAACCTGCTAATGGAGATAGCAAGAACAAGATGCAGTAGTGGGAAAACAGAGGAGATATGACACCATCATTTTTTACTGGGATGGAGTTGTGACTGCTGGAGCTATGAGAGGACTTGTTGTCACTCTGACTCAAATGTAAGCAACTAGTTAATGATTGTGCCTACCCGAATAATAAAAATAGGAGATTTACAAAGGAAACACATTGAATAAAAACGCGAAAAAATATTTCAAAAGAGGAAATAATAGGTGAATGACATTAAAGGGAGGAATAGAATTAAAGGGAGGATATGAATAAGAAGAATAATTAGAAGATGAAAAATATAACGACTTTAAACATGTGGTTTCTGCTTCCGAAAGAAGCACAATGAATGCTAATTAGCTTCATATGATCATTAAGATATTGAAATGTCTAATCTACCAACAGGTGTTTGGCACACAGCCAGTCTATTGCTAATGACTTTACTGCCAAAGATCCAACAATATAAATACACCAGTAAGTTCATAATAATAAGTAATCATTTCGTTTACATAGAATATATTTACCTATATACTAACCAAAAGCCAGTTCAAGTGTTGGTTATCATACTTATCAAGGCTTTCAATGTATAGACATTCAAACAAGCATTGAATATAAAAAAGGTACATATATTTTTTTTTATTGGATTAATCTAAACTTAATTCATTGCTTTATATATGTATATATATATATGTATATATGTATATATATATATGTATATATATATATATATATATATATATGTATATATATATATATGTACATATATG
>JAUZSX010336036.1:0-10783 GCA_034780655.1 Idiosepius hallami
TTCACAAATTGAATAGTGTTTACCCCGGGAAAAATCTGTTTTGCGTCCCTCAGGGACTTTTAGAGCAAGGGGTACCAACCACGCACGCGTGGCTTGTTATTTTTATTCCTGATTTTATTTAGTTTTTTGAATGGCCTTGTTTTTAATAAAAGAGATACAGTTTGGCACAAGGCCGATTAGGGAGGGCGAGTTGCTAGTCGGGCTGGTCGTACATCTAACACTTAACCTTAACTAGACTCTTTCGTGGCCCATTCACTTCTCATATAGAATGAATACATTTTTTCATCGTCACAACATACAACAGTCAGCAAAATACCACATTTACTAAATGGACTGATCCTACTTAAAAAAAATCCCCATTGTTGACAATATTTACATATGATGATTGTGCCAAACTTGGTTGGTGCTGCTCACCAAGTATATATATCATTGAGTTTCTTCTTCTTTCTTAGTTTTTAACCCCATTCATATTCATTGTAAATATTACAAACGACATCATCGCTTTGGGGTTATTTTAAGTAGGATCAGCTCATTGAGTAAATGTGGTATTTTGGTGATTGTAGTATAATGTGTTGAAGGAAACATCTATTTATTGTTTATATGATATGAATGGGTCACTGAAGATTCTGGATAAGGTTAAGTATTAGATGTACGACCAGCCCGAATATCATTCAGACACTTTGTTATAATATTTCAGCCTTTCAACAATAAGAAAAACTCATTTTGGGTTTCTACTTTTCCTCATGGAATTTTTATTAACCCTTCGAACCCCAACTAATCAAAATTACCAAGTAGTCACACAGAGCCAGTTATATAAGTGCAACATATTAGGGTAATAATGTAGCTTGTCTTCTTTTGCCTTATGTTATCTGGACCGATGTATGGGCCCTTTAGGGTTCAAAGGGTTAATAGCGGCTTTGCCTCTCAATTGACGAGAAGGCATTATGAGCTTGTTGGTTGGTCGACGTTGGTCATCAAACTGAAACAAAGATATTATATTATATTTACTTGGTGAGCACCAACCCAAGTTTGGCACAAGGCCATTTTACGTGCTCTTACCCTGGATTTGCATTCGGTGTTACCCTTATCTAGATGAGCTGCTTTCCAAAGTTAACGAGCATCATCTGCCCGAGGCAGCTAAAGGTGAATGTAATGGTTTTGATTGGGATTTGAACTCGCGTAATACGATTTCAGAACCCGAGCTTTTACCAATGCTCCACCGTCGCTGCCCAAAACTGAAACAAAGATATAAAAAGCCCGTCAATCTTTATTAAATGTGGGCGTCAAATATAAACCAATGAAAATGCAAGTAACATAACACAAATGCAACATGTGTTAACCAATAAGGAACCTTAATGTATTTGCAGAATTTCTGATAGTCAAACCATCGGGTATGGTCCGATTGACCGATGGCTCAGTCTGCTTCTGACTCTGAATAAGGACTAAATGGTTTTTGTAGTGTCTTTTGACCTCAAAATAATTGTGTAGCTATTATAACATTGTAATGGGACGGTCGATGAGGCCCAGTGGATAGACAATCGGACTTCGGAACCATAATACATGGATTTGAAGCCAAGTTGTTCCGTCTGCGTCGACATGTCGACTAATACCCTTGGGAAAGGTATGAAACCCCATATTCCCTCCAGCTATGGATTAAATAGTGCAACTTGTGTTATTCAAAAACTATGTATGTATAAAAAATAACGTTTATTAAAAGTAATTGTTCTCGGCATTAAAATGACCTAAAAAGGTTGATATGTCGTTAAACACAAAACCAACAAACAAACATTGTAATGGACGTATAGAAGGTAAGGTAGTCCGTTGCGTCATGCTTGTAACTATCAGATTACAAAAATTACTTATTGATAAAAAGAATAGGACGGAAAAATACAATAAAAGAGTTTTTTTTTGAGACAATGGAGATTTAAAATAGAAAGGAAGAAAATAGAATGAAAGAAAAAAGAATAAAAGAAAGAAGAGAAAGAAAGAAAGAAAGAGAGAAAATGAGAAAAAAAGAAAAAAGAATAAGAGAAAAAAGAAATAACGAGAAGAGAAAGAAAGAAAGAATGAGAAAAGGAAAAAGAAAGAAAGAAAAAAGAATCGGAAGAAAGAAAGAAAGAAAGAAGAGGAGAAAGAAAGAAAAAAAGAGAAAAGCCGAAAGGAAGGAAGAAAGGAAGAAAGAATGGAAGAATGAAAGAAAGAAAGAGAAAAGGTTAAAGAAAGAAAGAAACAAACAAACAAAAGAAGAAAGAAAGAAAGAAAGTAAAAAGAATAAGAGGAGAAAGAAAGAAAGAAATATTGAGAAAAAGAGAAAGAAAGAAAGAATGAGAAAAGGACAATGAACGAAAGAAAGAAAGAAGGGGAAGAATGAAAGAAATTGAAAGAAAGAAAAAAGAAAGAAAAAAAGAAAGAAAGAGAGAGAATTACTACGAAAGTCACAGAATCTTAGGATACCAAAAAAAAAAAGAAGAGAAAAACGTGTTCACACCCCCCAAATAAAGAGGGGGTTGTATCTGAAAAACGATACTGTATACCAAAAATAGAATAGAGATGCTCCCCCATTTACCCCAAGGCTCCATATTTGATTCTTCCCCCATCAGCATCACCCTCATCAGTATTCTGGTCCCCTAGCTCAGTCGGCCCCTACTTGCCTCTCCTCCTGCCCACTTGTGCTTATATGTACTTGATGGAGTCACGCTGGAAGAAGCCACTACTGCAAACAACACTCACAAACCTGGCAAGGCAACCTACTTTACATTTCATCTGGCTAGGTGTGCAACCTGAACCGGGTATCCCGACCCCCCAACCCAAACTAGAGATATATATTTTCACTCGCGGGAGACCTATCAATCTCCTCGTATTTTTTTTTCGTTTTTTTTTATTTTTTTATTTTTTTGTTTTGTTTTTCGGGGATTTTTTTAACATTATACCGGGAAAGTCCACTTGGGACAGTGTAGAGGCAGCCAGACATCGGAATCAAAATACGCGAGTTCGAACCCTAGTTCCGTTTTCGTTCATAGACTAATACCCTTCGAAAAGGTATTGATCTGTCCACCGATTTGTTAGATAGTGCTTCTGCTTAATGTGTTATTTAAACAAATATATTACCACCAACGATGGGTTAATATATCAAGGCTGGCCTATCAACTATTTCGTTTTTTTTTCGCTTGATAGTAAGGGCCGATATTAACACATTAAAGCCAAAATATTAGTGTGTCTTCTTTAGCCTTATGTTGTTAGGGCTCATATATCGGCCTCTTAGGTTCCAAAGGATTAAGGCCTGAAACTGCACCATTTGTACATTTTTACCAGGATTCGACGTCCTTACTGGCGAGTTTGGAGGATAAATTGAGGGCGGCAAATGCCGTTTTTTATTTTAATGGCTCGATCCTCAAATCATATCGCACAGTGATGTGTACGTCGTGTAGCTATGGATTTACACGAAAGAAGTAGCAGGGGTACCACGTGCAGGTTTGCTACTTGCCCTGGTACAGTACTTGGTATTCTTAAATGGTCACCCATCTAACCACTGACCAGATTCGACGTTGTTTAACTTTGGTGATTGGACTGGAACCAGTGTCTCCAACGTGACTTAACCGTATTGATACACTACCTGGTATTCTTATATGGTCACCCATCTAACCCCTGGCCAGGCTCGATGTTGTTTCACTTCGGTGATCTGACGGGAACCGGTGTCTCTAACGTGACTTGATCGTACCCTGATGCGTGCACTCATGGGGGACTATGCATACTTCACTTGTTTTGCTTATTTCATTCCCCACCCCTTTTTTTTCTTTTTAGAGGTTAGGGATTAAAGAGCCTTTTTTAATTATTTCATTTAAACATGAATGTTTGATTCACTTCTCATTTGCAAACTCGAATCTTTTCATTTTATAAAGAAATTGATATCGACCCCGCCCACTCAAAAGACTTCAAACGACATAAAAAAAAAGTATCATAAGAGTGAACTTAATTTTTCGATAAGTTTTTGGTTGATACGTACAATAGCAAATAAACACCAAAGCCGAAAATCACATTCAATTTGAATAATTCAGCAATTTTTAGTGATTTTATTCATCTTTTTATTTCGTTTTGCATAAAGTCTTACTTTTTTTTTAAAATTTGATTCTTTATTGGGCGCTTTTGCAGAACAAGCAAATGGAGAAATATTTTTTTGCTCTGTGACTTTGCACCGGTTGTAAGACAGCAATTTGATTGGCTAGAGTTAGGATTAGGGTTAGAGTCTAGGTTTAGGGTTTAGGTTAAGGGTAAGGGTTTAGATTTCGGACAAATTTCTCCATTTGCTTGTTCGGCAAAAGCATCCTTTATTAATATATTTGTCATAATATTCCATTCGTTTCATTTTTATGACATCAATAGGTGGCAAGGTGAAGCAATTGTAAAAACTCAGAGTATGAAATAGTATTACACGAGTTCAAATCCCTGTTAAAACCATTGCATCAACCTTTAGCTGCCTCGGGCAGATTGTGATCGTTAACTCAGGAGAGTACCACATTTAGGTAAAGGGCAACACTGGGAGTGAGTATTGGAGGTTCAAAGGGTATCTATCTGATGCGTAACAGATATTACACCTAAAAAGTTGCGCAAGGATGTTGGGAACCAAGGTGGAAGTACCGAGGCCCATACAAATCATTGTTAAGACTAACTGACTGCATCATGATGATGACATTAATAGACTTTCTTATCACTGGAAAAAAAATGCACTTTTTATGACCTGTAAAAGTGGTGGGTGATTTTTGGAAAAAGGTTTTCTATAACTTTTTCCGACTGAATTCAATTACGTTAGTTAATTCGTTATTTCAATCTTTTATCCTAACTTATGAAAATTACCAAGTAGTCCCTCAGAGCTGTTATAGTAGAGAAACATATTAGGGTCAATATATTGGTCTGTATTATTTAGCCGTATGTCATCAGGGCCGATATATTGGTCCTTTAGGTATCAAAGGGTTAATCTTAACAACTTGAATGGTGAAATTTGGTTGCTTTTGTTCCCAAATCTGAACAATAACATTTACGCTTTTTATTCACTTCGACAAGATTTACTGCATCACCCATGGTTTTAAGAAAGACTGCGTTGTTCGTATTAATGTTATCAAATGTGCAGCATCTGCGCTTTGAGAAAAATAGTATGAAGTTCAGAGTGGTACTGCCACTTGTTTGCCTAAATTTGTTCTTCCACATTAAGTGTAGACCACAGATTGAAAAAAATCAAAAATGATATCGACCTTTATGCCCACAGCCTATTAAAAAGAAATTTGTTTTCTATTTTTGTCGTGTGTTTGGATGGTGTTATGTTAAAAGTCACGTCTAGAATAAAACTGTGAGTTGGATATTATGGTTCAGAGATGAAAAGAGAAGAGAAGGAAAAGGGAATGGTATTAAATAAGAGGGAGAAAGGAAATAAGATGAGGGAAAGAGGAATATTGAAGAAGAAGAAGAAGAAGAAGAAGAAAAAGAAAAAGAAGACAGAAGAATCTTAAGAAGAAGAGGAAAGAAGAAGAAGATGAAGAAGAAGACAGAAGAATCTGAAGAAGAAGAGGAAAGAAGAAGAAGAAGACAGAAGAATCTGAAGAAGACAGAAGAATCTGAAGAAGAAGAGGAAAGAAGAAGAAGAGGAGGAAGAAGAAGAAGGAGATGAAGAAGAAGAAGACAGAATAATCTTAAGAAGAAGAGGAAAGAAGAAGAAGAAGAAGAAGAGGAAGAAGAAGGAAAATAAAAAGAAAAAGAAGAGGAATTTGGACAAGTAGACGAAGAAAGAAGAAGAATGTCAAGAAAAATAAAAATAAAGAAGAAGAGAAAGAAGAAGAGAAAGGAGAAGAAGAAAGACAAAAAGATCTATAGAAAAAAAAGAAAAAGGAGAAGAAGAAGAAGAAGAAGAAGAAGAAGAAGAGAAAAGAAATAGAGGACAGAAGAATCTTAAGAAGAAGAATATAAAGAATAAAATAAAGGAGAAGAAGAAAGACAAAAAGAACCGAAGAAAAAAAGAAGAAAAAGGAGAAGAATAAAAAGAAGAAAAAGAAGAAAAAGAAGAAAGAGAAGAAGAAGAATGGAGACATTTTTGAAATCTACAACCCCTTATTGGCTAAAGCTGTGTGTTCGAACTGATCTATTTGTATTTGTAACTTTATACGGCGACACTGTGGGTGGCAGTTTACTTACTTCTTGCCGACTGTTCGGGTTTTTAATTACCCTACTTGCTGCCTTTTAGACCGCGTCTCATTTTACAAAGACCCGTATTCACGCCGAACATATCCATCAGCATCTATGTCTACCAAAACTTATCTATCTATATATCTATCTATCTATCTATCTATCTATCTATCTATCTATCTATCTATCTATCTATAGAATATCTAAAAAATCACTGGAGATTTAATTAATTGCCCTTGGATTTTCAGAGCCCCAAAATCTCTAATTTTGTTTGTTCGCATATCCAAGTCAAGTGGCGTTGAAGACACCGCTTCCCGTCAGATCACTGAAGTTAAGCAACGTTGAGCCTGGTCAGTTGTTAGATGGGTGACCGTTTAAGAATATCAGGTACTGTACTAGGGCAAATGACAAACCTGGATCCGATGCCCCAGCTACTCTTTTCGAGGAAACCAATTGTTACACTATGCACATCATTGTGCGGTACTATATGAATGAATGAACCTATCCATTCAAATGAAAATGAGCTTCATCTCACATAATCAACTTTTGCAGAAAATTGGGGTCATTTCGGACAAGTTCTAGCATTGAACTGCATACTGGACCCTAGTATCAAAAATCTTTAGGCTTTAAGGAAGTTTTTGAACACCCTAAAAATTGGGATCATTTCAGACTAGTTCTGGCATTTGAGCTGCATACTTGACCCTAGTATGAAAATCTTCAGGCTTTAAGGAACTTTTTGAACACCCTGAAAATTGGGGTCATTTTGGACTAATTCTGGCACTTGAACTGCACACTGAACCCTTATTCAATATTCAGTAATACTGTAAATTAAACAAGAGTTAAATATGCAGTTCAAATATCTATGTATCTATTTGGTTGTTATAAATATAATGGGGCGGTCGATGTGAAACAGCATATTGGGAAAAGTTACAGTAAAAGTTCTTATAGTTTTATATGCAATATTTTTTTTAAAAATCCCTCTTATCACTTTTATAGGTTAATAAAAGTGATTTTTTTTGTGCGGTGACAAGACAGCCCTTAAGCATTCACTGATTTTGAACAGTGATTTTTGGTACATCTGAGTTTCATAATCTTTTATTCCCTTATCTTATTTCATTATTCATTATGATATCAAGGCGTACTTCCGCTGCACTCAGTGATTCCCCTTTGTCGCTTCGGAAGAAAACTCAAATGCAAAGGAGAAAAAAAAATTAAAAATAAATAAAATCTAATGTTTTTTTTTTAAGGATTAAATACTTATGAAAAATTCATATCGAAATTTACAGCGTTTATTTCGCTCTCAAAGCTTTTTTATTTTCTAAATTTGGGGCTAGAATCAGTCGGGCGAGAAATTGATATTCGGCATTGAAGAAAAAAAGGAGGTTAGTGTAATGTGGGACAGCGTAAAAAAAAAAAAAAAAAAACATACACTAAATAAGTTATCATCATCATATCGTGCCGTTCTATCTAGAGAGGATACGACGGGCGGCGACCGTCGCATCCCTTAAGTCTACATCAGGGCAAGTCACACTAAGTAGACATTCCGTGAGCAGGTGAGCGATGGTCTGCTAGGCAGCACCACATAGGCAAACTGCATCCTGCACGAAGACCCGCCTCGAGATGTTATCTTGAGTTTTTACTATCTTGGCCTGGGCACGGTTAAGCGTCACCCACTCCCAGCGGGGAAGGTCTTACCCGGCGAGTAGCTCCTCTAAGGGCTTGGGCAAAGCATTATTGTCCTGGTCCTTGATGGACTCATTCCATCGCCGGGAACGAAAGGAGGCTATTCAAATAAGTCGTAAAATGCTAGTAGCAAAGTTAGACTCTAAGATCACATCAAAATGCCACGAAAAGACATTTACGAAGATCTATGGAAAGTCCATTTGGGACAGTGGGTTGGTAACCGCAGTGCCGTTCGTAAAATCTCTTGCCATTATTCCTGTTAAAGGTGGGATCAGAAAAATTCAAGATGAAATATAAAGTCAGATAAATCCAAAATATTAAACTTGAACAGTAATCCAAAATGGTAAATTATCCAAGAATATTAATGTCAAAAATTGGTGAATAAAAATCCAAGTGATTGTAATATAAATATTAGCAGCAGTGGTAATTATGGCAGTTTGGGTTGGATTATATAGACAATGTTATTTATATTCTGTTCTCTTATTGGCTGACATTAGATTCTTCCGGTATAAAATTGATTCTTCCAATATGAACGAACATATACAATAAAAAGAAGAAGAAGGAAATAAAAAGAAAATACGGTCAGTAGATCAAAAACAATCCAACACAGTGCTTAGCCACCAGTTGGCCCCGACGCAGAATGCGCTTTGCGGCCCCCTTTTACCTATAAAAGCCATACATATACAAATATAAACATTGAGGGAGAGGAGAGAGATAGACAGAAAGAGAGATGGATTGATAGATGTAAATATAAAATGTGATAATGATTTTCTAGTTAATTCTAGTAATTAATCAATTTGTTTTTTTGTTTTTTTTAATTTTAAAGATCTTTGAAGCCAAAGAGCTTTTCGGTCACTAGGGAGCTTGCGCCCTCCTCTTATTTGCTGGGTCTGCGATGGCCCTAAGTACGGCCTTGGGTAACCGGACTTCGAACTGGTAATACGCGAGTTCGAATACTAGTCATTCCGTTTAGTTTCATATTTTGGAAAGGTGTAAATCCCCACATATTCCCCGGCTATGGATTAAATAGTTCATATTGTGTAATTCAAAAATTGGTACAAAGAAAAGAACACTGACTATAAAAGCACATGGATTTAACGATCATTTAGAAATGGCCTTGTGCCTAACTTGGGTTAAAAAAATTTTTAAAAGATTTTTTAAAAAAAGGAAAAATAACTGAAAAGAGAAGGAAAAGTCAAAATAAAAAAAAAAAACTAAACTGAATTGAAAAGAAAAAAAAGATGAAAATGATTCGAAAACAATTTTATGAAAAAAAAAGAAAGTAAAAAAAACAGAAAAACAGAAATTAATGGAAATAAAAATAAGAAAATTAGTTGAAAAGAGAAAAAAAGAAAAAGAAAAGAAAAAGAAAAGAAAAAGAAAAATTCAAAACTGTTAATTGAAAAAAGCAAAAATAAAAAAAAGGCCTGAAGACTCTTGAATAGAAGAATTCATTAACCGAGTTGTTATTTATGGTTTTTTCGTTAAGGTAGTTTCTAACACACACAAACACACACACACATACACACACACACACACACACGTACACATATACACATACACATATACACATACACACACACGATTGTTATTGGCGGTGACTAGTAGTCGAGTATGACTGTCCTCCGTCTCGGTCCCTGTGGGCTTTCAGATGAGCGTGAAGGTCTTTCAGTTTGAAAGCTTAATGAGTTCGACCGATTATATCATGAACTGCCTAAGAGCCTTGCGCAGTGCCTGATATTCCGGTATAAAATGGATTCTTCCAATATGAACGAACATACACAATAAGTTGTCACCCATCTTGTTACTTAACAGAATCTACGTTACCAAACTTTGGTAATCTGACGGGTGTTTCCAAGTGATTTGGGCCATCTTAATACGGAACAGGATATACGTTGCTTAACTTCGGTAATCTGACGGAAACCAGTGTCTCTGAGTGATTTGACACATCTTAGAAGTGAACAGGCTCTACGTTGCTTAACTTGTTTCCAACATGATTTGGTCATCTCAGTACTTAACAGACTCTAGGTTGCTTAACTTCAGTGATCCTACGGGAACCGGTGTTTCCAAAGTGTCTTGACCCATCTTAATACTGAACAGGCTCTACGTTGCTTAACTGCGATGATCGGATGGGAACCGGTATTTTCAACGTGATTTACCCATTTTAGCACTGAATAGACTCTACGTTGCTTAATTACGATGATCGGACGGGAACCGGTGTCTTCAACATGATTTACCCATCTTAGCACTGAACAGATTCTTCGTTGCTTAACTTCAGTATTCGTTAGGGAACCGGTGTCTCCAAAGTGTCTTGACCCATCTTAATACTGAACAGGCTCTACGTTGCTTAACTTCAGTGAATCTGGCCGTACTTAATATTGGCGATTATGTTATAATGTGCAACTAAGAATTTATTTTTGTGGCATTTTTATTTGGTGGGTTGGACTCAAAGAAGGAAAAATAAAATATCAATGATGTGAAAAAAAAAGAAAGGTTCACGTCGTCCGGTAAGGATATTTGGTTTATTTGGAAGGAGTACCACTGCACCAACAATCTCTATTTTCCTCCCACGATTTATTTCTATTCTTATTTTTAATTTATTTTTTTGCTTTGGGGAGGTGCAGATAGGAAGAAGACGATGGGTTATGAATGATCAATTGTGAGGTTATCGTAAATTTTGTTACGGAAGATAGGGGTAATGGGGCGTTTTGGACGAATTCCAGAATCATAAGGGATGGTGAGAGAGAGATAGAGAAAGAAAGAAAGAAAGAAAGAAAGAAAAATAAAATAATGAAAAATGAAAGAAAGAAAGAAAGAAAAACGTTAGGACAGAAGCAAGAAGGAGAATAAACAGAAGAAGAAGAAGAAGAAGAAGAAGAAGAAGAAGAAGAAGAAGAAGGAGGAGGAGAAGAAGAAGAAGAAGAAGAAG
>JAUZSX010336047.1:0-10780 GCA_034780655.1 Idiosepius hallami
CATTATCTCAAGGATTGTGATAATAACAATGATCAGGATGAGAATAACAGTCCCAAAAATAGATGTACAGATTATCAAGCCTTATCTCGAAGATTGAAAAGGTAACAATGATAAGGATGAGGACAACAGTCCCAAAAATAGATGTTCAAATAATCAAGCTTCATCTCAAGGATTGTGAAGGTAAAAATAAGGATGAGGATAACAGTCCAAAAATAGATGTACAAATTAGCAATCTTATCTTAAGGATGAGGACAACAGTCCAAAAAATAGATGTACAAATAATCAAGTTTCATCCCAAGGATTGTGAAGGTAACAATGATAAGGATGAGAATAACAGTCCCAAAAATAGATGTACAGATTATCAAGCCTTATCTCGAAGATTGTAAAGGTAACAATGATAAGGATGAGGACAACAGTCCAAACAATAGATGTACAAATAATCAAGCCTCATCTCAAGAATTTGGAAGGTAACAATGATAAGGATGAGAATAACAGTCCAAAAATAGATGTACAAGTTATCAAGCCTCATCTCAAGGATTGTCAAGGTAACAATAATAAGGACGAGGACAACAGTCCAAAAAATAGATGTACAAATAATCAAGCCTCATCTCAAGAATTGTGAAGGTAACAATGATAAAGATGAGGACAACAGTCCAAAAAATATGTACAAATTATCAAGCCTCATCTCAAGAATTACGAAGGTAACAATGATAAGGATGAGGACAACAGTCCAAAAAATATGTACAAATTATCAAGTCTCATCTTAAGGATTGTGAAGGTAACAATGATAAGGACGAGGACAACAGTCCAAAAAATAGATGTACAAATAATAAAGCCTCATCTCAAGAATTGCGAAGGTAACAATGATAAGGATGAGAATAAGAGTCCCAAAAATAGATGTACAAATTATCAAGCCTCATCTCAAGGATTGTGAAGGTAACAATGATAAGGATGAGAATAACAGTCCCAAAAATAGATCTACAGATTATCAAGCCTCATCTCAAGGATTGTGAAGGTAACAATAATAAGGATGAGAATAACAGTCCCAAAAATAGATCTACAGATTATCAAGCCTCATCTCAAGGATTGTGAATGTAACAATGATAAGGATTAGGAAAACAGTCCAAAAATAGATGTAAAAATTATCAAGCCTCATCTCAAGTTTTGTGAAGGTAACAATGATAAGGATGAGAATAACAGTCCCAAAAATTGATGTACAAATAATCAAGCCGTATCTCAAAGATTGTAAACTTCTGACGCCCTGTATAGTAAAGCGAATTTTCTTTTAATATAAACCCAAATTAATAAAATATTTCCGTTTCAATTTCAATGAGAATTTGACTTTTTCTACAAATTCACGTTTCTCGTCTTTCATGTTAAATTACAATAATATTAATCAGTCTCTTCTATTATTGGAAACATATTTGATCTTAGTAACATTAATTAAATACTAATTAACAGGAAACTTATTTTTGGGTTCGAATTACAACCAAGTTTGATTTGATTAAATAGAAGTCTGGTTTGAGAGTTTTGAAGAATTAAAGGCAGTAAGATTGGAATTGTGGTAACGATTCTGGAATCGTATTAAGCGAGTTCAGTCAAAACCATTACATTCACTTAAAGAAGTGGTAAAAGCTTGGACTAGAGAATCGTAATATACAAGTTCAAATCCCATTAAAAATCATTACATTCACTTTCAGAAGTGGTAAAAGCTTGGACTCTGGAATCGTATTATACGAGTTCAAATCCCAGTCAAAACCATTGAATTCACTTTCAGAAGTGGTAAAAGCTTGAAATGTTGAATCTTATTATACTAGTTCAAATCCCAGTCAAAACAAACAATGTTCACCAATTAATCCTAAGCTGATGGGAATGTTAGAAGAAACTTAGCCTTTACATCCTGGACATATGTCTTCAGATTCGTTCTAAAAGTATAACATAATACAAACCATCGGTGGGAATTGAACCAGCAATGACTCGGGTGTATAAACAATGGAAAGTGGAGCTCTGACGCAGTAACCTACGTCATCCGAATTCAGAGCTTTTTTTTAATCTAATTAACTCTACAATATTAGCACGTGAGACTTCCTAGATTCTCAATTGCCCAATTCATATCCTATTAATATATGAAAGGCAAACAAATGGTAAAACCTTGTTAAGAGAAATAAAATTCATGTGAATATGTAACGTTAATGTAACAATATGGAAATTGAACTAGCGAATATTTAAATATAAATTTAATAGTAAATATTTTCAAAACGTAACAGCTCTTTAACACATAGATGAGGAAATGTCGTGATTCATACCTTTCTCAAAGTATTAGTTCAAATGTTAACTAACACGAAAGAGCTATATATCGAACCTGTGTATTGCTATTCGTCAGTCCGACGTCGCTAATTCTAGATGCATTGAGTAAATATCATATTCAAAACGTAACCTGTCAGGTCTTTAACACATAGATGATGGAATGTGGAGATTCATACCTTTCCCAAAAGTTATAGTTTAAATATTAACGTACACGGAAGGGCTATACTTCGAACCTGTGTATCGCGATTTGGCAGTCCGATGTCCCTAATTCTAGATGCATTGAGTAAATATCATATTCAAAACATAACCTGTCAGGTCTTTAACAGTGTCCAATTCTAGGACCGTCTTGGAATATTTACCCCGGGGTATCCTTCTACTGAGAGACAACGAAGCGGCTTGCAAGATTGGGTTAAGAGTCGAAGGCTTATCATATTCTAATTTATTTCCTGTGGCCTCAGGGAAGTAATTAATTTCGGACAGTGTCAATAATTGGGACACACGGTGGTTCCCAGGTTAAGGAGAGATGCGTGGGTTACGGATACTGGGTGAGGTCTTTCCCCTACAAAGCGTTCCAAATGCAATCCCAGTATAATTACCACACCTGAGAATATCTATCAAATATCTTAGCTCTGCAGGCATCTCCCAGGATTTTTCAATTGCCGATATTCAGCTAAAGTCTGAATCAACTTCAATTGATCTTCTTCAGAATTGATGAGTTTGGAAAAAGAATTCATAATATCATAAGAAAATTGGTCAGCGAAATTGAAGCATTGGTAAAAGCTCGGGTTCTGGAATCTTAGTACGCGAGTTCAAATCCCAGACAAAATACCTTGTGCCTAAATTGGTTGGTGCTGCTCACCAAGTAAATATATTATCATTTAACACAGGACAGCAAAGTTGTAGCATTGGTAAAAGCTCGGGTTTTGGAATGTTAGTACAAGAGTTCAAATCCCAGGCAATTTACTTTAAAAAATGGCCTTGTGCCAAAATTGGTTGATGCTACTCACTCAGTAAATATATTAACATTTAACACACGGCAGCTCAAGCATTGGTAAAAGCTCAAGCTCTGAAATCGTAGTACGCGAGTTCATATCCCAGTCAAAACCATTGGATTGACTTTAAAAAATGGCCATGTGCCAAACATGGTTGGTGCAGACTGCTGCACAACAAGTAAATTTAATATTTAATACATGTCTTAAGCAGCGAAATTAAAGCATAGGTAAAAGCTCCGGCTCTAGAATAGTAGTACGGGAGTTCAAATTGCAGTCAAAACCTTAAAATTATGCCAAACTTGTTTGGTGCTGCTCACCAACTATATATATCATAATATCACAAGAAGAAATGCTTGTCTTGGTGAGCAGCAGTTTGCACCAACCAAGTTTGCAACAAGGCCATTTTTTAAAGTCAATGCAATGGTTTTGACTTTGATTTGAACTCGCGTACTATGATTCAAGAGCCCGAGCATTTTTGAATGCTCCACCGTCACTAGAGCCGGTATATGGGTTCTTTAGTGCCTATAGGGTTAAACGAAGAGTATATGATGGCAAATAAATTATCTTGTTCCATTTTAAATTCAGACCTAGCTTTTACCAATGCTTCACTGTCACTAGGGCCGATATATTGGTTATTTAGGATTTAAAGGATTTAACGAAAGTTTTTGGTGGCAAATATATTATCTTGGTCCATTCTAAATTCAGACCCAATTTATTGGAACATGGTATTTACGAACACGAATTTTCAATGTCGTATTCCATCATTTTCTCCAACCGGTATTTCTCTAAAAATCTAATAAACCAGAAAGAGAATTCCTTTTGGATTTTGAGCTGTTCTGACATTTTTGATAAGTGAGTGATCGTTTATAGATCTATCATGTTGTGGACACGTTTCTTTCGCGGAAAGATTTTATTTATCAGGTTAAATCGAGCTAATCTTTTTAATAGGCGGCGAGATAGAGCAAAGGTAAAAGCCTGGACTAAGGAATCGTATTACGCTAGTTCAAATCCCAATCAAAATCATTCTATCTTAGGCAGTGAGGTTGAGTATTGGTAAACACTCGAACTGTGGAATCGTATTACGCCAGTTCAAATCTGAGTCAAAACTATTCTATCTTAGGCGGTGAGGTGAAGTATTGGTAAAAACATAGACTAAGGAATCGTATTATGCTAGTTCAAATCGAAGTCAAAGCGACGAGGTGAAGCATTGGTAAAAGCATGGACTAAGGAATTGTATCACGCAAGTTCAAATCCCAATCAAAACCATTCTATCATAGGCGGTGAGATGGAGTATTGGTAAAAGTTCAAACTATGGAATCGTATTACGCAAGTTCAAATCCTAATCAAAACCATTCTATCATAGCCGGTGAGATGGAGTATTGGTGAAAGCTCGGACTATGGAATCGTATTACGCAAGTTCAAATCCCAATAAAAACCATTCTATCATAGGCGGTGAAATGGAGTATTGGTAAAAGTTCAGACTATGGAATCGTATTACGCAAGTTCGAATCCCAGTAAAGGCGGCGAGGTGGAGCATTGGTAAAAGCTCAGACGGCAGAATCATATTGCCAAAGTTCAAATCCAAGTCACAGCGACGAGGTGGAGCATTGGTAAAAACATGGGCTATGGAATCGTATCACGCTAGTTCAAATCCAAAAATCAAAACCATTCTATCATAGCCGGTGAGATGGAGCATTGGTAAAAGCTAAGACTGTGGAATCTTATTACGCTAGTTCAAATCCCAAAATCAAAACCATTCTATCATAGGCGGTGAGGTGGAGTATTGGAAAAAGATCAGACTATGGAATCATAGTACCAAGTTCAAATCCAAGTCACAGCGACGAGGTGGAGCATTGGTAAAAGCACGGGCTATGGAATCGTATTACGCCAGTTCAATCCATTTTTTTCTTTTTTTCTTCTCCTTGTTCTTCTTCTTCATTTTTCTTTTTTCTTCTTCTTGATTTTTTTCTTTTTCTTCTTCGTTCTTATTCGGCTTTTTTTTCTTTCCATTACTTTTCCTTCTTCTTCATCTTTCTTTTTTTCTTTTTTTCTTCTTCTTGTTCTTCTTCTTCATTTTTCTTTTTCTTCTTCTTCTTCATCATCTTCTTGTTTTTCTTCTTCAACTTATACTTTTTTTAAGATTTTTCTTCCTCGTTCTTCTTCAGCTTTTTTTTTTCTTTCCATTACTTCTCCTTGTTATTCTTGATTTTTTTTCTTTTTTTTTATTCTTCATCTTCTTTTCCATTTTCTTCTTCTTCTTCTTCTTCATCTTCTTTTTCTTCTTCGTTCTTCTTCAGCGTTTTTTTCTTTCCATTACTTCTCCTTGTTCTTGATATTTTTCTTTTTCTTTTTTCTTCTTCCTCATCATCTTCTTTTCCATTTTCTTTTTCTACTTCTTCCTCATCTTCTTTTTCTTCTTCGTTCTTCTTCAGCGTTTTTTTCTTTCCATTACTTCTCCTTGTTCTTCTTCTTGATTTTTTCTTTTTCTTTTTTCTTCTTCTTCTTCTTCATCTTCTTTTTCTTCTTCGTTCTTCTTCAGCTTTTTTTTCTTTCCATTACTCCTCCTTGTTTTCTCTCTTGATTTTTTCTTCTTTTTCTTCTTCTTCTTCTTCTTTTTCTTTTTTTCTTCTTCTTCCCCTTCTTCTTCTTCTTCTTCTTCATCTTTTTTTTCTTCTTCGTTCTTCTTGAGCGTTTTTTTCTTTCCATTACTTCTCCTTGTTTTCTCTCTTGATTTCTTCTTCTTCCACTTCTTCTTCTTCTTCTTCTTTTTCTTCTTTTTCTTCTTCTTCTTCTTCTTTTTCTTCTTTTTCTACTTCTTCTTCTTCCTCACAGTTTTTCACAAATCTTCAAACTAGAGGCAGAAATCATATAAATTCACAACTTTTCTCAGAAATATCATTTTCTGAAAATGTGGCATTACTTTTACACCAATTTTACAGTAGATATTTCCAGTACACTAGATGGGTTTCCTTTTAGATAAAATTATTTATGAAAGCAAAAAATAGAAGAATTAAATGCACTTAGGTTCAAACATGTTTTTTTTTTTTCTCACCTAGAGTTAAGTGTCGTAATGGTATTATTTATGTCGAATATGGTTCTCATTGTTTGCTAAAAAAAATACAGTCTGTAAAATCGAAAATATTCCATTAATTTCAAAGAAAAAAAGAGAAGGTGAAAAAGCTTTTGCTTTAAACATTTTATTGATATTTGTGAAATAAGACTTTTTTCTTTCTTTTTTTTTTCGTTTCTTTACAGTAGTTTTCATTCTTCTTTTCCTTCTTCTTTTCCTTCTTCTTCTTCATTTTCTTCTTCTTGATTTTTTCTTCCTTTTTTTTTCTTTTTTTCCAGTACTTTTCCTTCTTTTTTTCTTCTTCTTTTTCTTCTTCTGGATTTTTTTTCCTTTTTTTTTTCTTTTTTCTTTATTTCCAGTACTTTTCCTTCTTCTTTTCGATCTTCTTCTTCTTCTTCTTCTTCTTCTTCTCCTCCTCCTCCTCCTCCTTCTTCATCTTCTTCATCATATTCTTTTTCTTCTTCATTTACTATTTGTAATTTTTTTTTACTCTTTCTTCTTTGTTCTTTGTTTTTTTTCTTTTTTCTTTCTTCCCATTTCTTTTCCTTCTTCTTCTTCTTGATTTTTTTTCTTTTTTTTTTTTCTTTTTTTCATCATCTTCTTGTTTTTCTTCTTCACCTTTTACATTTTTTTTACATTTTCTTCTTCGTTTATATTAAAATTTTTTTTTCTTTCTTTCTATTACATTTCCTTCTTCTTCTTCTTTATTTTTTTTCTTTTTCTTCATCTTTTTCTTCTTCTTCTCTTCTTGATTTTTTCTTCCTTTTTTCTTTTTTCTTTATTTCCAGTACTTTTCCTTCTTCTTTTCCTTCTTCTTCTACTTCTTCTTCATCGTCATCTTCTTTTTCTTTTTCTTCTTCACCCTCAACAATTTATTTAATTTTTCTTCTTTTTTTTTTGTTTTTTTTACAGTACTTTTCTTTCTTCTTTTTATTCTTTTTGAATTTTTCTTTTTCTTCTTCTTCATCCTCTTCTTTTTCTTTCTAATTCACCTTCTACAATTTATTTACTTTTTCTTCTTGATTTTTTCTTTTTCTTCTTTTTTCTCCTAATTCTTCTTCTTTATTAACTTTTTCTTCTTCCTCTTGATATTTTTTTCTTTTTTACCTTCTTCTTTTTCTTCTTCGTCTTCTTTTTCATTGTCATCATGTTTTTCTTTTTCTTCTTCACCTTCTACCTTTTTTCCTCCTTCTTCTTTTTGATTTTTTTTCTTTTTCTTCTTCTTTTTCTTGTTCTTGATATTTTCTTCTTTTTCTTTCTTTATTTCCATTACTTTTCCTTCTTTTTATTTTCTTGATTTTTCTTCCTTTTTTTCTTTTTTCTTTTCTTTCCAGTACTTTTCCTTCTCCTTCTTTTTCTTTTTTTTTTCTTCTTGATTTTTTCTTTCATTTTTTCTTTTTTACTTATTTCCAGTACTTTTCCGTCTTCTTTTCCTTCCTTTTTCTTTTTGATTTTTTTTTCTTTTTCTTCCTTTTCTTCTTCTTCATCGTCTTCTTTTTTTCTTCTTCACCTGCTACTATTTATTCACGTTTTTTCTTCTTCTTGATTTTTTCTTCTTTTTCTTTTTCTTCATCGTCTTCTTTTTTTCTTCTTCACATACTACTATTTATTCACGTTTTCTTCTTCTTGATTTTTTCTTCTTTTTCTTCTTTAACATCTTCTTTTTCTTCTTCTCCTTCTACTTTATTTTTCCTTTTTCTTCTTTCTGATCTTTTCTATTTCTTCTTCTTATTCATCTTCTTCTTCTTCTCCCTCTTCTTCTCCTTCTTCTTCTCCTTCTTCTTCTTCTTTTTCTTCCCCTTCTACAATTTATTTACTTTTCCTTCTTCTTCTTGAATTTTTCTTCTTTTTATCTTTTTTCTTTATTTCCAGTACTTTTCCTTCTTCTTTTCCTTCTTTTTCTTTTTGATTTTTGATTTTTTTCCTTCTTCATCTTCTTTTTTTCTTTTTTTTTCTTCACCCTCTACATTTTTTCTTTCTCTTCTTTTTCTTGATTTTTTTCGGAATCATTGTTATGAGTCTCGGTTATTTGTATGATTAATAATAGTATTTTTTTAATTATAAAATATTATATTTTAAAATATAATCTAAAAAAATACTATTATTAATAATACAAAATATCAAGCCTCACAACAAGGATTCCGAAAAATAAATATTAAAATGAGATATAATTAAAAAATACTATTATTAATAATACAAGATATCAAGCCTCATAATAAGGATTCCGAAAAATAAATATTAAAATGAGATATAATTAAAAAATACTATTATTAATAATACAAAATATCAAGCCTCATAATAAGGATTCCGAAAAATAAATATTAAAATGAGATATAATTAAAAAACACTATTATTAATAATACAAAATATCAAGCCTCATAACAAGAATTCTGGAAAATAGATATTAAAATGATATACATTTTTTTAAAAATATTTTTAATAAAACAAATCATCAAGCCTCAAGGATTTAGAAAAATAAATATTAAAATCAAATATAATTTAGAAAATACTATTATTAATAAAACAAATTATCAAGTCTCAACTGAAGGATTCCATAAAAATATTTAAATTAATTATTATTAAAAGAAATAATATTTTCAATAATACAAATTATCAGGCCTCATTTCATGGATTATCCCCACCAAAAAAGAAAAAATATTAAAATAGTCCGAAAAATAGTTCTTGTTTACGAGGCAAGCTGATCCGAACGGTCCGTTTCTGAAGATGAATGCTTAATTCAATGATTTGATAGCGTTATCCATTTTGGCGCGTAAATAGGCACAAAGGCGGGAAAAACTGAACTGCAGCAGGTGGTGCCATGGCAATTTCGAGTTTGCCGTTGCGACAACATGAATGAAAACAAACATTGAACATTTTTCATGCGCAAAACAGAAATTTTAGCTTGCACAAAATGTTCATTCATTCATTCTTTCTTTCTTACTTTCTTTGTTTTTTTCTTTGTTTTTTTTTCTTTTTTTTTTGTTCCTTCCTTCTTTCTTTCTTTCTTAGGTTCATTGGTTTCTTGTTTCCTTTTTTTGTTCATTTCTTTCTTTCTTTGTTTTTTTTTTCTTTTTTTCATTCTTTCTTTCATACTTTCTTCCGTTTTTTTCTTTTTTGTTTTTTATTTTTTTTTTCCTTTTTTTGTTCCTTCCTTCTTTCTTTCTTTCTTTCTTTCTTTCTTTCTTAGGTTCATTGGTTCATTGTTCTTTTTTTTCTTTTTTCTTTCTTTTTTGTTTCTTTCTTTTTTTCCTTTTTTTCTTTTTTTTTGTTCATTTCTTTCTTTCTTTGTTTTTTTTCTTTTTTCCTTTCTTTCTTTCATTTTCATTTATTTTTTTGTTTCTTTCTGTCTTTGTTTCTTTTTTTCCTTTTGTTTTGTAATTTTCTTTCTTTCTTTCTTACTTTCTACCGTTTTTTTCTTTTTTCTTTTTTTCTTTTTTATTTTTTTTGTTCATTTCTCTCTTTTTGTTCCTTGCACTTTTTCTTCCTTTTTACTTTTATTTGTTCCTTTCTTTTTTCTTTCTTTCTTTCTTTTTTTTCTAGCTTTTTTCTTCTTTCATTTCTTTCTTTTTTCTTTCTTTCTTTCTTTTTTTTCTAGCTTTTTTCTTCTTTCCTTTCTTTCTTTTTTCTTTCTTTCTTTCTTTCTTTCTTTTATAGCTTTTTTCTTCTTTCCTTTCTTTCCTTTTTCTTTCTTTCTTTCTTTCTTTTTTTCTAGCTTTTTTCTTCTTTCCCTTCTTTCTTTTTTTCTTTCTTTTTCCTTAATATTTTCACTTTCTATCTTTTGTCTTTTTTTTTCTTCCTTTGTTCCTTATTTTTTTTTTTCTTTCGTTCTATGTTCCTTTCTTTCTTTATTTCTTTTTTTCTTTTTTCTTTCTTTCTTTCTTTCTTTCTTTCTTTCTTTCTTTGTCCATTAATTGTTTTCTTTGTTTCTTCCTTTTTCTTTCCTTCTTTCTTTCTTATTTTGCTTTTTTGTTCCTTTCTTTCTTTCTTTCTTTGTTTCTTCCTTTCTTTCTTATTTGCTTTTTTGTTCCTTTCTTTCTTTCTTTCTTTCTTTCTTTCTTTGTTCCTTCCTTTTTTTCATTCATCCTTCCCTTTTTTTCCCGCGTTAACATTTCTTGACATGGAGGATAGTTTTGTTATCTCTTTCGTGGTGAACCTGCTCTTTTTTCTCGGCTTTCTTTCAAGTTGTTTATCTGTATTTGTTGATTACGACAAGACAGAAGCTTTCATATCTGTGTGATTGGGCAGCGAGGGTGGAGCATTGGTAAAATCTTAGATTCTAAAATCGTATTACGTGAGTTCAAATCCCAGTCAAAATCATTTCATTAAATAATGGCTATATATATATATATATATATATGATATTTACTTGGTGAGCACACCCAAGTTTGGCACAAGGCCATTTTTACGTGCT